>UCOK01000013.1:0-73421 GCA_900474325.1 Synergus umbraculus | reverse complement strand
TATATATATATATATATATATATATTTTGTATTTATATGTATATCGTATCCGTCAATATCGAATATATTAATATTTGTATCTTCTTTATTTTTCCATAAATTAAATAAATAGTTCTTGACTGTGATAATAAAACAAAATATTTTACAAAAGTAAATAGCTTTAGATTGCCAGGTGTCCATCAGTGAGGAGTGAGACAGATGTTTTTTTCAATATCGTCCGTTCTAAAAGTAACTAGACATCCGAAGCTCTGTACCCTAAGTGTGCGAACTTTGGCGAAGTCATGTACTCATTTCACTCTCTTCCCCTTTGGATTCTTTCGATTCCTTGCAACAAATTAAAAAGTCTAGCGCGATATTGTAACCAAGATTAGCACTAGATTTTTCTAAGTGTACAATTATTCTTTTATAAAAAGAAATTCGATGAAAAAATTCTTACAAAACAAAGTTTCCAAGCATGATTTTTATTAAACGCGACAGTAGATCCTACAAACTATCAAACTCGCTCTTTCTTTCTCTCTTGCATCATTTTTTCTACGCGCAGGACCTACTAACGATGTGATGAAAAATTGAGAATCTTCCGATGAAATCGATAGAATTTGGTGCGATAGAATTTGGTAAAGCAGAAACGAACTTGATCTGAATGTAAAAAGAAATGCAGCTTCCCCCTATATCCGCCCTCTTCCTCGAGATTCTCTTGTGTCAAATATCGTTAAAATTGACAGTTTAAAACAACACGGTGTCAGAAAAGGGGCATGATTGTCGCCAATGTCACCATGCACATTATTGCTCAACAACAACGATCTGTTTTTGCTCAGTGTTTAGTCGCCTTTTAAAATCGCACGATAGGAATTGTTATTAGGCTGAATCGAGGTACCAAGAGGCAAGATGGTTGTTTATATTCTAGACGAGGCGTGAGGTTACAAGTGAGAACTGTGAGGTTGCTGCTCGTAGAAAAGCACGTACGCTTCGCTGGAAACGACTGAATGAGCTGGCACCGACGATACTCTGCTGTCGTTGTACTCGTGCCATTCTCCAGAGTATGGATGCTTACAGTATGCCGTGTAATGACCCGAGTATGTTGTACCTGAATGATTCGCGACTCCATACAGATTATACGTGCAACCTTGAACTCTCGGTGTGGCAAAGGCACTCAGATCCAAACCTGTTAACGGAAAGTCCACCAGCACGTTCAGTTTTCCACGGAATCGTTCCATCGGTGAAAAACGTTTAAGATCTATCAAAAATTCAGTTAAGGAAAACAACCAATAAAATTATTAAAGGGAGTTCACACTCAAAAGAATACTGTAAATTTGAGAATCTTGAAACTTAAAAAGGATACGAATAACCAGAATTTTTGGGAATTTTTGAATGCTGAAGCTCTTGGTACACTTTCTTCTCATCTGGCACTTAGAACAAGTCGGTTTTTCATCACCGTCGAGCACTTCTTCCCTGGTAAAGTGCTCTAAGCACTGACTGAGCTTCACAGTGCCACTCCTCGTTGGAATGGGCAAGCTCAGGTCCCAGAAGGGATCCAGGGTTATGGAGACATGATCACAGGATATGCATCGTAGGGAGGAACGAAGTTGCCCCACGAAATCATCCACGATCGTGCTATCCTCACTCCGAAGGTATCGCTTCCAACTTTCCGTTGCTTTTTGACTATCCCTGAAATAAAAAACCAAACAATAAACTACTGGTCAAGATTACATCATAAAAAACTAAAAAGAACACATTCTCTTCACCATTGGTTGGATTTGTATTCACCGACTGTACTTTAGAATCGAGATCAGAGTTGCCAACTGCTTTTAAAGAATTTTAAGGGATTTCAAGAAATTTCACATATCAAGACTTCCTAAACATGATATTGTATAAGTTTAAAACACTAGAGTGGTCTTCACTTATCGAAAAAAATACTCACGAATAATGATCGGGGATATCTGTGAGAATGGGTTGCGGCTTGGTTTTTACTCTGTTGACGTCCTCGTGCAGACCTTCAAGCAAATACCTAAGAAACTCCTGAGCATCCTGTTGACTGTACCCCATGAAGCGGGGTGCGAATTTTTGAATTTGTGATTTAAAAGCTGTTGTGTTGACCACGTGGTCACCGCCAACCTCCCATAATTCGTGGATAACTTGACTGAATGCCTTGATAAGAGCTCCTTTCATGCCCGACGATGTGGCGTTTATGTCTAGCAAGTATTGCTCGTTGAGCAAATACTCCAGCAGTGGTCTCGTGTTGCTCAAACATTGTATCACGCTGTTCATAAAACACTGAAATTGAACAGAAAAATGTTTAAGACATTAGTCAAAAGTATCATTTTAAATAACAATAAAAGAGAAACTAGACAAAATTTTTGTTAAAAATGCAGATTCTCTATAGAGCACAAAAGAATTCCTAATTTTCTAACAGATTGTCGCAGCTGTTCCAGTTTATGTAGCAATCCTGTATACTCTATGTATTTAAAGAGTCGCATATTAAGCTCATGATTTCCTATAAAATCAACCCAGCACTGTAAGTGAATTCTGTTTTTTGTTTGTATCTACACCTTTATATTCATCGCACGTTGTTAGTGTTGTATACATTAGCCTGCTGGGATGGTACAGGGTCAAGGCTAAATCTTTTTTCAAGGTCCGATTGTCCATATATTGGCTCAGGATATTGAATGCAGACGATATATAAATAGAGCTCGTGTGTAATGAGACGCGAATGAATAACTCACCGTATTTCCAATGTTCCGCAACCCATTTAGACCACATCGCTCGTCACGATTATGTCGATTGCGAACTCCTCTGGCGGTCGAACTCCCCTCCTAAAGATAAATAAAATTTTGACAAACACATTCGTCATTTCTACAATTTGCTTTTTCAATTTTATAATCTTCATTCTAAGATCTTAGTATCTCAGAATCTTCAATAAATAAATCATTAATTCTATCATATAATAATTTCGTCCCAAAAAAATTTTATTTTCGTTTATCGGTCGTCAAAGATCTGTCATTTTTAGTGGGGATTTTGAAAATCAGCATAATCTAAATCTAAGGCTACACATTGCTTCACACGCAATTAGTCATTTTACATGTAACAAAAAGCTAAACACAATGTTAAAAAATATCTTGGGACTTCAACTCGGATACGTACTTGCGAAGAATTTTGGATCACCTGCATCAGAAGTATCATAATTCAAAATTAGAATAATTTTTCAGACGAATGCTAAATTATATTGAAAAGAAATTGAACAAGACTGTCTGTCTGTGTTTCATTGAATCTAATTGTATGAAAGAAGGAAATAAAATTCCAATTTTCTGGTGACTAATAGCAAAATAATTCTGCAAGATTGAAAGTGATTGGAAGCCATAGTGCTTACCTGGATATGTAGCGTTCGATGGTCAAAAGTGCGTATTCGAACCGATGAAGAACCGATTCTCGCATAGTAGATGTCAGGGGCGACGCGTTTTTGGGTCACTAAGGGTGTCACGATCCCCAGAAAAAATGCATAAGCAAAACTCAGAGCAGCTGCAGTCCACGCACACCACAGCAGCCCCCAACCTATCACTTGCCAAGCCAGTTTATGTTTACCTTTTCAACTACTCAACAAACCGAAAAGAGACATTTTACAACTTTAAAAACAATCCCAAAATCATCTAGAGACATCAGCAAAAATTAAGAAGCAAAGGTAGATTCTAACAAGAGTTTTGAATTAATTAACTTATTGAAAACAGATATTTCATCCCTGCAATTTAAAAACTAAACAACACAGACTTGCAACTCCAGACAACAGATGGCAGAAGGCAAACGACGTCAGTCTTCGTTCCACAGTGAATCCGCACGATCGGGAACGGATTATCGCACTTTAAAGGTTCCTTCCAGAATCCAGAGTGACTTATCTCAACGAATTACTGCCGCTGCTGCAGCCGTAATTGAGGAAAGTCGTATTGATTTACGATTGAGGACATAAATATGATAGTTTTAATCGAGAATGATTCTAGAATCCGTTTCAGATGTGTAGATCTTAACTCAGAGCTTAGGAATAGTTGCTGAAGTCTATTAATAAAATCATTTACTGCTCACCACACAAGAGACTCTAGTTGGTGTCGACGAGGAACCGAACAGATTTCGTAACAGGGCATATTCTAAAAAAATGTACAACCACCTAAATCCGGAATTTTTCTACGAGTTAGCAAACAAAGAAAACTTTTAAGCTAGAACTATATAAAATGTTTGTTCTATAAATGAGGAACGAGTCCTTCCGATTTGAAGAACTGAAAAGCCCACAGTTTGCAAAAATGCTACGTATCACGGGATATTATTTTTTTAATAAAATAAAAATTAAATAAACTTCTGATGCATTTGATGCAGTTTTCTTTGAATCATATTTCCAATTATTACTATTGTAATTCTGAATCACTAGTCTAGAAGGTGAATTAGCAAACGATTAGAAAACAATCAGGAAAAATTTAAAAAGACACTCAACTCTATACTCACGGTCTGTAATATCTCTCTTTCCAGCGAAGATTGTTTAACAGAAAACCTGGAGCTTTCGCTCGTCGACGGATAGCACAACATTGTTTACAATTTCAATTCCGACAAATTGAAACTGTAAACTGAAATTGAAACAATATCAAACTTACTGGTTTCAGAATTGTTATAGAAAATCAAGATCATAGAAATTCTTTTAATTAGTACAAATTTTATCACGACCAGAATTTAAATTAAAAATAACTTTGAAAGGCTCAACTATAGTAATCAATAAAATTGAAAATCATCGATAGGAAAAAAAACAAGAATGTATTAACACTCGGATTGGAATCACATTTTACGATAATCCACTTAGTAATTACGCAGTCGAAATTTTAATTCGGAATGTGGAGAGCAGAGAACGTTCGCGTAATTCCATGTGAAAGCTTCCCGACGAAATACGACGCGACATTGATTGCCAGAATTTCCCACGCGTGGACCAGACTCGAAAATTTTTGGCAAGCGACAAAAAGGATCGTTCAGGCGGATATTTTTCACAAAAAAAAAAGCTCAGTATTGCTCAAGTTTTGGGAGTTGACATTTAGGTCCATTGAATCGAGTCATCTTCCGGTTCCTATGATTCAGTTGATAATGGAGAATTTGATGATTATAACAGAAAGAGAGCTTCTCAATATGAAATGATAATATGTATTCTTGTGTCTTGAGTCCTGATTTGAATAAGATGGGTTTTCTCAGTTGCAGAAGGCAGTCAAAGTACAACGTCGAATGTACCTTTCTCTCTCTCTCTCTTTTAAAATACAATCCCAGTAGCTGTCTGGCAGAGCGATGCGTCATTAAGGTCAATCATACTCGATGAGCAAAGGTATAGGTATAGATGAGCATAAGGAGAACTATTAATTCTTGATATAATAATAGCCACAAAACAAATGACACAACCGATGACCCAGCATGCATCGTCATAAAATTTTTCCTAAAGCGACCTTGATTTTCTCTGAAAAGACTGCTTCTTGTTTTATTTATGAGATTATAAATTCATTTCAAATTTTGTGGTTCTCAGGTTCGTTTATTCGGTTCATTAATTGGTTGCGAGGCTGTATTATTCAGTTGGATTGCAGAGACTCTTAATTTATGTAGAGTTATTGCTAATCATTTTCAGGGAGAGTGTTCACTGAATTTCTAAAGATTTATTGTTTTAAGGCCCCCAGCAGAATTTGAAAAAGTTTCATCATTTTATAAAGAAAATGTAGAAATTCTATAGAACGAATCCATTTCAAATCAGGCTAGTTATACTTCTGAAGTTGCAGAATCTGAGTGAATTTAGATATTTAAGATTTCTCCCCAGATTCTGGTAGTTTTTATTACCTTTTTTTCGAAATCTGCCATAAAATTTAGAACATGTTTAAAATTAACAAAATGGCGGTGATTTTTCTGAAAATATTTAATTTCCTCAATTTTCACAAAAAAAATTACACTTATATTTTTCGCCAATTTTTTTTTAATTTTGTACTATCATAGGGAAAACATGCGAACTTTATGCGGAATAAATAATTTTCGTGACCAGAAGAATTTTTTTCATAAAATCGAATTATCGCATTTTCTCATAAATAATGACAAAGACGAAAAGTCTATAGAGTCTATACAGTTAAAAAAGTACAAATTCGATAGAATTGCGAAGGATTTTGAAAGAAGACGATAAACTCTACCAGAATCTGAGAGGAAATCTTAAATATCTTAATTAGGTCAAATTAACTTTTAGAAGTTTAAAGAAAAAATTTAGGTTTTTTGGAAAACAAATTGTCTAAATACGTATTGACTAATTTCCTATAAAAAATAACATATTTTGTTCCCCTCAGATTCTGCGACTTCAAGAGACTGATTTGAAATGGATTCGGTCTAATTAGAGATTTGTCAGCTTGTAAGAGGATTATTATGCTTTTCGTAATTGGCGATACTATTTCCATTTCAGCTTTAGGATATTAAGTAACTGAATTTAATAATTTCTGTTTGGAATCGATGGATTGAAAATACAAAGAAGAATTGAGGATTTTATTTTTATCGTAAAAATCAAAATAAAACAAATAAAAATAATTCTTCCTTCATTTTTTAAAGTAAAGAAATTAAGTTCAGTGAATATTTTTTCAAATGTGAAACCAAAACAAATTGTAACAGACTTCGTTCAAAAACGAATCTATAAAATAAATTTTCGATTTATTTCTTGAAATTCCAAAGAGTCTAAGAAATCAAGATGATCGAATTGAACAGATTTCTCTAAGCTAAATTTCAAACACAAACCTAGGATCAAAATGGGCCACCCTCTCAATCCATCTTTGTATTCACAACACTACTAAACTTGGTATGTACCACTTGCCAAAAATCCAACCAGTGAACACTTGACCTGAAACCAACATCAACCAACTGATCTCAGAACCACGTTTGCCACACACATTTGAAATTCCGTCAACGATCGAAAGTCCAATAGACGAATTGGAATCATCACTCACGATTTGTTCGTTGACTCCACGGAAGTTGCTCTGCCTCGCTCCAGAAGCTGCAGCGATCGACGAGGATGGTAAAAAGGTAGCGTCGTTAATGGAATTGAAAGAGGTCGAAAATTGGTCAGCTCTCCTGGACGTGGAGGGCATCAGGGACGGATCATCGCTGTGGGTTCCAACTGGTGGTCTCTCTCCCACGCCATTCTCAAGAATGCCAGACGTGAAGGTGTTGTTGGAGGTGAAGAAAGGATCCTCAAAGGGATCCTCGCTGGTCTGCTCTGCTTTGCTTTTGGAGTTCTCGAGTCTGTCGATGGACTCGGAATCGTCTCGGGTCACCTGATCGATGACGCGAACGGAATCACCGCCCTGGACCTCGATAATGATCTTACCCTCGCGATAGCGAGCATTGTTGTTAGTCAGCAGCTCCGTGTTATCGAGGTTAGTGGGGAAGTTAGTCAGTGGATCAAGGTTTGCGTCGATCAATCCACCGCCGCCGCGATCACTTGGTGCTACTGAGGTCGGAGGTTGATCCGATTCCTTACCAAGCAAGTCCTCGTGATCGCAGCGCTGGGGGTTGTCGTTGTTATTATTACAACAGGAAGGCCTGTCTATGTCGGCGTCATGATCGTCGTCGTTGGTATTATTGTTCCGCTGATCGGTGACTGTTACCTCGACGGGCGCCGCGGCGCTATCATTTTGCGCATGGCTGGTGAGCACCGTGCTGAGTGGTGGTCTCCTTTTGTGAAGAGTAGAGTACCGTGGCGAGGTCACGGAGGAGGAGGACGAGATCGAGGAGGCCGAAGAGGACGAAGAATCCTGTCGCTGGTCCCGGCGAAGATCACTATTGTAGTCGTCACCCCCGAGCAGATCGTGGTATGTTGAGGATCCTGATCGCCAGGGGGATGTGCATCCCGAGTACTTGTTGGTGAGCCTTTCAACGACAGTGGTGCCGCTACTGATGCCGTTTCGATCCCTGGAAAGGCTGGACGAGGAACTTGATGGTGTCAAGTACCTGCTGCTGGTCCCGATGCCCGAATCAGAGTACGTGTTTGAAGAGACAGACCTGCGAATATGCAATTCGAAAATGAGAACGTAGCTATGACTGACTGGGCCTGCAGCCAAGGGCTCTAAACATTATATAATGCTGCGTTCATCATCGCCCCACTACTACGAGAAAAATAAACTATATAAGACCGATCGATCAAACTTTCACTGTCTTCTGCTAAGATGCAGTTACGCGAACTGATCCCCGGAAAGATTCTCTAGTGTAGGGAAAAAGGGATCTTTTTGTAATACCCTCTGGGTGTTTTGAGAATCATCTTGAAGTTTTACTGTATCCAATCTACAGTATACCAATCTGTATCCAACTTCCAAGCCCAGAGAGTATTAAAAATATTAAATTTTAATATTTCAAAACCTAAATTCATTATTTTGAAAATTTACTGTAGTTTCAATCTAATAAAAGGAGTAGTAAATTTCCAAGTGTCAGGGTCCAGTCCTTGACCAACGGAAACTGAGTTTAAACAAGAGAGCGACGTTTGCCAAGTACATAAAACCCAACAACTTTTTTCGCTCGTTTCAAAACAAAGATGCGTTTTCCACACATTACCTAAATGGGATGTCATGACTTTTTTATTTTTACAACAAAAGGAAAATGTATATTTTCAGTTTCTAAATTTCAAAACATGCACTTTTGACATTTAACAGTCGAAATCAATCGCCTAAATGATACTCTTGCATTGATAATTTTTTTGTCTTGACAAATTTGTTAAGTGTATATGTTGGCGCGTTCTCGTGTTGAAATTTGTAACTGGGTTTAAGGTATAAAGCTTTAGTAGGGCAATGGTGCATAAATATTCAACCGTCGCGCGTCCATCGGCCAAACGTCAAAGTCTTTTAGAATAATTAGTGCACCGTGAGGAAAGTTTAAAGAGTACAAGAAGTTGTACTAAAACACTATAGTTTATAATCTGCAGATAATCTGTAGTAATTGTTCTCCAGTATAATTTTTTTCCCACGGGTATTTGTAATGAATACACGCCTATTTAATCAGACATTTTTGAACGGAATATTGGAGAACACGTGTCTTCTAATTACGAGATATCATTATCAAAATAGATGTCATCTGAAACGCGTCAAATCTTTCCTATCGGTAACCGATAAACATTTATTATCTAACAAGCGAATTGTAATTTTAGTAGGTTGGGATTGAGGGAAGTTTACGGTAGCTGCCTAAAATTCTAGTTATAGTGGACCTATAGACCACAGCATAGGCCCTTACAATTGGACTATTGTGACGGGACAAAAGGGAAAGAAGCTTTATGGGCATTATCTCCTTTTAAACATATATGTATATGCGTATACATAAACTGTAGTATAATAATGTCTTCTATATATTTGGGATCACGTAAATTTACCAAAATTTAAAATTCTCGAAATTGAAAATCATCGCAATTTAAAATTTCTGATGTTGAAAACTTGAATTTTACTACAATTAAAAGTAAATTCTCTATTTTTAAATTAAAGTACCGGTCATTTTCCGATCTTTCCTGGTCAAGTCGCCACCCTGACTAAAGACATGTTATTTTTAATCTATTCATGTTGTAAGTTAAGCTTGGTTTGTGAAAAATGATTCAGATCATTGCAAAATCTACTCCAGACTAATTAACGTCTGTATCGTATCAGTATAAACCATGCAACATTTTTATTAAACAATTAAAATCACAACTTTTGTTGTCCTTCCTATAGCACTTATAATAATAACTGCTTTCAAGTAAAATTACTCTGTTCTCTCGACAGATTCTTTAGAATTCAAAAACAAAAGTCATGCAATAAGATTTTTTTCAAAAAGGAACAGATTTTCATATCTGTTTACGAGTCGAGAATGTTCAGCCTTCACAAATTCGAAAAAAAAACACTTCATTTAGAACACAAAAGTGTCTGAAACAATTTCAGTTCCAGATTTTAAAAAATTCGGCCACTTCAGCAAAAAAAATAAATTCAAAATACATAGTAGAAATGTGAATAAAAAAATGGAAAGCACTCTATGACCACGTGAACACTAGTGGTTAGAAGATGCGTAAGGTTTTAGTTGCATTAGTAACACGTAGGTGAGTTTGCTTATTATCTTTTGGATATTAAAAAAGGAGTGCACGAAAGGTCTTTGCACGATAGTCGAAAAATGAGTTACGATAAGAATTCGAGGCCAAAGCGTGCTGTATAACAGTTGCGAAATGAGTTGGTGATTATAAAGTCACCTCACCTTGAGGGTGAGCAGTAGGACCTTCCGGACATGTAGCTGATCCGGGAAGTGCCTAATGGCTTCGAGTAACTGCTGGTCGAGCGATCAAGCAGCGAAGAGGTTGTCGTGGAGGAGGGTCTGTAAGTGTTATATTTGGACGTCGAATTTCCAATCCTGGATGTCGTCGTCCCGCTCGAAGAGCCAGAGTATCGTCTCGATATGTTTGGCGATAAGGGTGCCATGGGACTCGAACTGTAAGAAACTGCAACTGCACCCGAGTAAGCTCCTTGATGAAATGGCATCGCACCTGGGATAGACAGTTGAGAGCCTCTTCTAGAACCTCCCGTGTTCCCGTCCTCCCTCCCGATTTCTTATCTGTGTCTAGAAATCGCAGGGATAGTAAAAAAGAAAACAATCATTATTACTGATCAAGTGGAGAAAAAAGGGTTTATGAATTAGCTTCAATGGCTTCTCCAAATCAGATGAAATTGGCGTTCGATAAAATTGACCAGCTAAGTGTGAAATCTGAACTTGATTGAATATTCAAGTTTTACACACGTAGAATTTGTGTAAGACAAGCGGTCGAGTGTTGAGACTCAGAATTTTCTATTAGGTAAACTAATTTTCGTCATCTATTTTCATTTAGGTGTCCTATGAGGCTTTATATGCAAATAAGGCAACCAGGCAGAAAATTGTCAAAGGTGGATAAAAAATACGTTTGCACAAATACACCATTCTTTACGCTCCCGTAAGATTTTTTATTTTTTTCGTCATGATTTCAGTCTCTATATGTAATAGTGTGTCAATCTTTAATTAAAGTATTTTTATCTAGAATTTCACTAGCTGATTTATATAAGCCTGAGTTTATTTTTTTTCTTTATTATAAAACGTTGAACGTATAAAAGTTTTAATTTCAATAATAAAACCAAAGGAATAACGCATAAAATAACTCGTATCTCTTTACACGACTGTATGTATTTCCGTAATAGTCAACTTAGATGAATTCCACAATTGCAACTCAGTCTTGACTACCTCGGTTCTAAGCGAAATGTTAATTGTTCGTCTACCAGTAGAACTTGATTCATCTCTCTTCAGTTTCCATTTAGTAAAATATACGACACCCTGATTTGTCGATTCATTTTTCCTTGATTATCTACTTTATAGTGTGATAACAAGGTGGGTTCGAAGTTAATTGAATTTACCAAACAGAAAATAAAAACGATATAAAAATTTTGGAAACTTTTACTCAATCAAACAATGAATAAAAGATAATGAAGATTAAAATACTTTTTTTAAATGTGACTAGGATAGCCAAAGCTTTTGGAAATTACAAATGAATAAATAAAAATGCTAATTATGAAATTAAAGAAAAATTATTAATTTATCTCTAGCTTGAAAATTACTCTAGATTTAAGCGATTTTCCTATTTAGTCGTCAAGAGTTAATCATTCTAATCGAGTTGTAAACCATTAAGATAATGAGACTCCTCATCATTATGTTAATGAAGTATTTAATTATTTAAAAATATGATTTATTTAAAAAAAAAACATTATTTATCTTCTTTTTTAACATAGCTAATTTCTAATTTTCTGAGGCAGATCTATATTCCGTTGCAGATCTAAATAAAGTCAATAACACAATTGCACAATTTCATCAAATTGATTGTTCAGTAAAATTATATAACTTACTTTTCAAAGTGATTCTATTGACCTTAAAGTCGCGTGCCTATACATATAAAGATGATACGCTTTAATCTCTTTTTTCTTTAGTAGGCTCGTTACGTCTAATAGCAACGTAATTCAAATATATGTATATGTATGTATTTCTAAGTTTAGGAGGAAGAAATTTAAAATCCAGATATAACTGGATTCAATTATCGACCGACACAAAAAATAAACTTGTAACTTTAATAATACAGTTTAAATAATCTTTTTAATAAAACTTATAGCTTCATAAAAAAGATAATCATAAGTTAAAATAAAAATTCCAGGTCAGGAAAAGATCAAATAAAGTTGACATAATTTTTATTTTTATTTTCAAAATATGCGAAACTAAGTAAAGAACTTTAACTTATATAAAAAAAACTGTTTAAAAAAGAATTACCTTGAATAATTAATAAAATGGATAATTTCCATTCAGATCGTAAAAAAGTTTCCAATCAAACGTAGCAAAAAACTAGTAAAAATATGTAGAGAAATTCAATTGAGAGAGATTATTGTATTTTATATTATAATAAAGATCAACCTGTTAATGCGGTACTGCGAATAGATGGTGTTTTATTGCAACGATCAATAAATCGCGTTTCACTTAGAAGCAAAATAAAATTCCTTAAATTTAGCACAAATGTCAAAAACGCTGAAAAATAAATTATCAACGAAATTATTCGATCTAAATTTTTGAAAGTTTTCTCGGGAATATACAAAATCAGAAAGTGAGGAGCCTATCATTTTGATTCTGATGGTAAGCAAAGATTTAACGAGCAACGGGCGGTAATGCGACAATGGATGACTTGCAAAGTCGGATTTTTTTTATGAAATGCGCGTAGGTGCTTATTAGCGTTAGTGTTTCCAAATATATATAATATGCTTCGTAAACAATAAATATTTGTAAACAAATAAAGTCTAATGACAACAATAACAGCAATCAGTTTCTTATAATATCCACTTTTAAATATAATTTAATATTAAAAGTTGACGAGTTGAGCAAGTTTCTTCTTCTTCTTTGATAAATTTCATGAGATGATACAAAACTCAATGTAAATGTTTACACATTGAAAAACGCCTATAGTTTATATATGAAGGATTTTAAGATGGAAGTTAGATTATAGAGTTTTATTCAAAGCTGTTATAGTATTTATTATAAGGATTTAAAAAGCAATACATAATTAATATTAAAAAATTTCAAAATATTAAATTCCTGGCTTTGTAAATAATCAAGTCATTTTGGAATAATATGAGATTAGAATGGAATTAAAATAATTATAATATTGTGTTAGAAGGTTCAAAACAATT
The DNA here is from genome assembly GCA_900474325.1 of Synergus umbraculus. Lineage (NCBI taxonomy): Eukaryota > Metazoa > Arthropoda > Insecta > Hymenoptera > Cynipidae > Synergus > Synergus umbraculus. The sequence goes on along the minus strand of UCOK01000013.1, from coordinate 60,201 downwards.
GCACGATTAGAGTTTTGATGGACTCTAAAAAAAGGGTATCTTTTAAACTGGGGTCACATTTTATTACATGTGAAATAGTAAAAAAAATCATCATCAATTAAATAAATTACCTCACTCTAAAGATGGGATTTGCCCTATAACTGATATTAATTTATCCTCCATTGAATTATCTACAATTTAACTCCTGATGTAACAATTCACGCCTCGATTCCAGAATAAGAAAACATCACCAAAACTGATATATTTTTTATAACTATACGCTATAACTTTTAAATATTCAACTATTTTTCATTCCAACAAGACTTGAATCTTTTCCATCACTGACACTGGACTTTTCGCATTGCGACAATACTGTGCGGAATCCTCCGAAAAGCGACACAAAATAATCGAATTTGGCTCGAGGAAGTGTGGAAAGCCGGACGAAAATAAACCCACGCCGAAATATCAATGGACTGGCGTAGATCGCCGATCGATGACATTTAATCGTAATATTACAAACATGGAAAGGAAACGTGACACCTTTCACATTCTTTCAGTGCCGAGAACGCGCACGTGAAACTCACCATTGATGGCATCGAAAGAACTTTCATTGACCTTTATATTGAGCAAATTCTAACACTAAAGTTCGGGAAGAAATTGTAAATATGTATGTCACTAAGTTTTGATACTGTTGGACAAAAATATCACAAAGGAGATATTGAGACCTGCATGGGACCTAAGTAAACCCTTTTCAGGGCCATCAGTGAGTGGTTATCCTTGAACTGTAGTCTAGCCTTGTGACACGAATTTTGAATGTGAGTCGAGAGATAATTCTCTATATAGTCTACACATTGACATGAGACTTCTGAAAAGCTGCAAGATCTTGTCCCCCTAACCTATACGCCCACTATCCATTCCGCACTTGTGGCTGTAAAAAAAAAAGACTAAAAATTCCGAAAATACTTACTGCACGATTGGGAAGATTCTCATGGAAGGAATACTCGTGTGATTTTGACACACTCTCTCTTAGATACAGGATTTTGGAATTATTAGTTTCGTCCAAGTCAAAATTTTCAGTTTACTTCGAGGACAAATTTGATTGAATTTGATGAGGCTGGGCGAGAGGTGCGCCGAGAACGTGGTGACGAGGACTTCCTGGTTGTCATGGAACTACACAGGCCATTTGGAATTTGGGAGGCGCGAGTGACGTCAAAGCGGCAAATATTTCAGATTTTTTTTTTTTTTTTTTTTACTTTTTCTAGACTTTTTCCCACGAGAGTCTGAGGTTGATCTGAGAAGAAGACAGTCGCTTCCGTGGATCCGATCGATTAGCGCAATTCATTTGTACGACAATTTCACTCACTCACTCACTCCAACTCGTTCACCGGAGACACAATTCTGACACAATACATATATTATAACAGAGTAGCAATAAAAAACGAGTACCCGACAGAACTACGAAATTGTGTGGAATTTACTTCATTATATTGTTAATCGCTGTCCACCGGCATAATTACCTTTATCCTTTTATTTAATTCTTCATCTTCAAAATTTAGAATTTGAAGGTCCACGAGATTATTCCACTGACTTGTGCAAACAATATGGCTGTTACACGGTTGCCGGGTTGCCGATTTACATGTGATAATCAGTGCAACATTGCCACATTTTTCCAGCAAATTTTTGCTGTACGCCGGCGCAGGGCGCGAAATTTAAAAACTGCGAAAAATATCAGTTAAAAAATATATTATTTTTTTTTTGTTTCAAGGTAATATTTAGTTTTACTTTTTCCTCTAAAAGTAAAACTTTCATTGTTAAACGATACCTTATATAAAAAATTATTTTTAAAAATTATAGTACATAATATAGAATTTCACAAATAACGAATATATTTCCTCACTTAAAAAAAAATTTTAATTCAAACTTGATAAAATACGAACATTATTAATGTTAAGATTACATAATCATATGTACAAAGTATAAGTTCAAAACCTCACTCATCCAGAGTGTTCTTTCACGTACTCGTTAGCCTGTTCCCTAACTTTTTGAACAGATTCTGATGTCCCGTATTGCTCCTCAAAATTGATAAACTTTTTAAATAACACCTTCATCTTCCTAGGCGGTAGAACTAGCGAGCTAATCGACCTTTCCAGCACTTTTCTTGCTATCTCAATGTCTCCTGATTTAACCAAAGAATCCACATACGACGACCACACGTCAGTTCGTTTTGGATAGGTGGTCACAATTTGCTCAAACAGCGTCTGCGATCTCTCTTTGTCACCAAAATTGGTCTCCAGGTGTGCGAACCTTATTATCAAGTTAATATCTGTAAACAGAATTAGTTAAAGTTAAATCAGGACTCCTCAAACTGAAGCTTTGAAATTTTAAAAATTTGAGGATTTCATACGGTCATTAAAGATATTGTTATATAATATACTTACGTTCATGCGCCGGTAAAGATTGCAGTGCTCTCTGCATGATATGCCTCGACTTCTCTTTCAGTCCCACCATCAGCAGCGAAGCTCCACATTTAATCCACATTTCCGGTTTCTCCTTGAATTTCTTTACAATCATGTTAACCATCTTTTCCATATCGATTTGCTTTCCAGTATCAGCATAAATTGTGAGCATATGACCATAAATTTTCTCTGCATCGTTTACCCTAATAGCTTCTTGAAAAACTTCATCCAGAGATTCAGGGGTTCCAAACCTGGATTCTAAGTTCAACCAAGCTTGCCAAACATTTAGTCTCTCATCTTCCTCCCGGAAATTTATTGTCTTTACTGCTCTTTTAGCAACCGCCCTCGCCTTCTCAACTTCCGTAGCCTGAAGATGATACGCCATATACTGTATCCAAACGAGTGAACTATCAGGACTACCGAGAACTAATCTTTCGAATTGATCCACCGAATTTGGCATCTGAGAAGAAGCCAATGCTTCTTCACGTTCTCTAATCTCCCTCTCCTTTTGCCTCTCCTGTTCTCGACGTTCTGCAGCACTTAGTTTTTTCTTTTTCTGCTTTGGTTGATCTTCACTTTCATCCTCACTATCGCTCGAAGATTCTTCTTTTGAAGGCACAGTACTTGGTGTCGTATCCCAATAAAATCCACATTCAGGGATGGTTAATTTGCTCATTTCCTTCTCATTTTCACTTTCTTCAGAACTCTCTTTAATTTCCTTTACTTCCTTTGCCTTCTTTAATTCTTTTTTTATTTCTTCCTTTTTCAATTTCTTTTTTACTTCTTCTTCAGACTTATTTTTCCGCTTCCTATTATTCTCTCCCTTATTCTCAATCTCTTGGTTCACAGATTTTATATTTTTCAAGCTCTGTTTTGCTTGCTTCGAATGAATATCTTGTTTCAAAATAGACTTGTTATACTCTCTAACAGCTTTAATTTCAAAAACTGACTTTGGAACACAGATAGGCAACACATTAGATTTTACTTCATTTAATACAACAAAGCATCGAACCTTCTGACCGAGAGAATAAGTTGACAAATTCGGATTCAGATCGTTCAAATGCAATCTTGCAGGCAAAGCAACCAAACTACCGCTATACTCTCCCTTTAGAAGAACAAGAATGAACCAATTCGTTATGAAAATGACAGTTCCTCGCAATTGAGAATCCAAAGGCAAATTTTTCATCTTATCTTGCTTATTGCTTATGGATGAGACCAATTGAGTTAACAGAGTTACTTCCACAAGTTCATATATAAAATTCACCCAGAGAACTGCTCCCTTTACTTTGTCTCCTACTTTCAAATTTCCTTTGTAGTGATCTTTTCGAACTGTGGCTTGCAAATTGTCTTTTAGCTTCAAAACTAGACCGTGCTCAGTTACCTTTTCTACAACACCTTCAACTTTCTGTCCCAACTTAATTGAAGAAATCGGTTTGTTCCTGTAGTAAGACTTCTCTCCCAAATCCTTCATTTTAGATAAATAAAGACTGAGAACATCAATAGCCGACATCATTGAATCCTGTATTTTGGATGAATCATTCCACAGATCATGGAAATATGTCGATAAAGATACTTGCTTTTGCGCTAAATTTACAGCAATAATTTTGCCAAAGATTATTTGTCGAGGGTATATCAAATCCTCGTTTTCTACATGAGCCTTGTGCACTATTCCATACTTGTTAAAATCCTCGATAGGCATTGTCACTTTTAATCCTTCGTTTGTAATTTCCTCAACAGAGCAAAAAATTGTTGAGCCAACTTTCAATTTCTTGAAGTTAGCGTTTTCCTCTTGCGGAAAGAAAGTGGTGCTTAAAAGCAAAGTAGGAAAAGTTGAGAAAACTAGAGCACGAAGTGCGTCTCCAGGGACAGTTTTGGCTGCGATTAGACCTCCTAATTCTACACAAGGTGCAATATGACCAGCTGGAAGAAAACCAGTCGCCTCTAAACCGTTCTTATTAATCCTCAAGTGTATTCCTTCGACTGAAGAATCAATAACAAGGCCATTGACTTCTTCACCGATTTTGAAATTTGCTTCCTTTTTTTTTTCATCCTTTACTATCTTTAGTGTCATTCGGTTTTGGTTCGCATTCACAACCTTCATCTCTACAGCCACTACTTGTCCGATAATGTAATTCCAATTCATCTTCTTGGTTCGAGGATCTAGAAAAGCTGATGGAACCCAACCCGCAACTTCTCCATAGAATTTGACCAACATTCCTTTGGGTGTAATTTGTCGAATTGTTCCGTGATACAAAGCTCCGACCTTGGCATTTTGGACACTATCCAACAAGGGTAATTTAGAGTTGATTAAAAGAGGTTTCAGCGTGAACTTTACTGATCGTTCACTGCTGCTAAGCACTCTAGCTTTCACAATCTGACCAACTTTTATGTCAGTTACCAACCCTCCCATATCGGAAACATGTTCAGGAGGAACTGTTCCAATATCTTTTCCAAAAGAGACTGTAACGAATCCACTATTTTCGTTTATTTCCGTAATAGTTACATCCATTATTTCTCCAGGAGTAAAACTTGATCTCGAAAGGTGCTTTTCGTTTAGAACAGCTTTTTCCATTGTACAAATATACAGTCTATCCATGGGATCGTACGTAAGAATTCGACATTTGTGCTCTGATTCAGGTATAAAGACTTCGTGCATTTTGTCGAAGTTCACATCGGTCCTTCTATAAGGAATAAATCCTCTTAAACCTTTCCCTAATTTAAGAAATACTCCGTTCGATTCTCGACATAAAACTCGAGCACTTTCCACAATGTCACCCTTATTTAACTGCGATTTTTCACGTATTTGCTTCAAAAGAGTGAAGTAGGCGAATTTCACGGTTGGAATTACATAAAGCAATGTCCCATCAAGTTCCATTCCTGGTGTGTAATGAGATAAAGTTTTTGGAATGTGAATTTGGTTGATATAGCCGATGCTTCCATCATTATAGGTGACTTGTAATCCGTTAGAAAGAATGCTCTTTACGCTGAGAGTTAATTGCGTTCCAGGTGTAATACAATCGAGGGACTTTATTTCTTCGAGAACCATCTCCAAATGTTTTTGCTTTGTCGAAAGAGCCAGTGTGGATGAGTTGTCTGCCGTTTTAATACTCTTTACTGAGCAGGTAATTTGTTTTCCGGGAACTGAAATGTAAATCAATAATAAAAAATAATACCCTGGTTAATATTAACAGAGAATTAAATATTTAGAATTTCAGATATCTTACAATACTCCGAGTTTTCTTCGACGTCCTTCTTTGACAAAAAGCTTCTCGTATTAGCTATTCCAGTTTCAATCACATATCCGTGATCTTCGATACTGCTAACTGTACAGACAATTTTAGAGCCTTTTGTTATTAAACTGGAACTTAAATTTTGGTTCACCAAGCTTGATTCCAAAGATAAGGAGACTCTCCATCTTTCATCTTCACCCAGGGCTTTAATATAACAAACCACATAATCTCCTGCAGCGTACAACTCTGGCAGAGACTTGAATTCAGAAAGTGAATCACTTTTTGAATTGATTATGTTCTGCAATATATTCGTATAAGATTCACTGATATCTGTGGCTTTTACTCGACCACTTAAACGTCCTGGTAGAGAAACAATCAAATCGTAATCTGTGACTTCATGAACCCTTCCTAAGATTACCATCCCTTCACATAAGGTTGAATACGTAAGAGACTGGGCTGCTGATGCGACAAGAACATCATCATCTTGATCTTTCTTTTTTGAACCTTTTTTGGAACGAGCTTTCTTTGCCTTTATAGGATTATTCTTCTCGAATAAAAACTGTAAATGTAGAAAAGGTGTAGGTAATTAAAAAAAAAATAATGTTAAGAATAATTTAACTGTTAAGATAATTTATTTGTAAATTAAAAATTTAGTTAGTACTTACAGATTTTGATGCAGGCGCAGCTATTGGTTTTTTTCCCCCACGGGGAAAATCTTTTTGGATCATCTGTGGATAATGAAACTTCTTTAAAACTATTTCTTATCAATAAAGTATTCTTAAACTTAAAGTTTTGGAGTTGGCTAGTGATCAAAGATTTTTCAAAAATATATGTATTATCAAGACTCGAGATTTTTTTAGAAAATTATTGGTATATGATAACTTCCTTACCAATATATTTGTACTTATATATTAATGAGTTAATTATCTTATATATTCAGCTGGTAATGTAAAATTTAATATCGAAAGCAGAGATTCGGTACATACAAGTTGCAAACATGCTTTAAAATACTGATCAAATACTATAATCTATACTGAAAATGGATTACAAGTTGCATTACTTACCTTTAGAGCTTTTAGATTACTTATTTAATCTAAATTTGGCAATAATTTCAATTTTTTATCGCTCTATATTTCACGTTTGATTCACAAAAGGCACCAAAGTAAATGCCGTCAACTTGCGTGCGAAGCACATGTGCAGGCATATACATGTTAAAATTTAGGTTAGGTACGGACTGCGCACACGCAAAAATTTCAAAGGGCGGGAAAATTTTAATTTCATTCTTCTATTTGAAAAAAATATTTTTTTACAGGTATTCTAAAATCTTTATTGTTAAATTTTTTGTAGCATTTACACAATAATAATAAAGTACTTCAAATATGTTTTAAATTCCTATATACAAAGTGAATTTGCTGGTATTTCACAATCATTCTATTAATAATCGGGTATTCTTTCGTGTTTCGGTAAAGGTGCAGTTATATTATATGCAGGAACAAATTCTTTTGGAGGAACTAATGCTCCTGCAACAAATCTTCCCTCTGTTGCTAAAAAATTGTAAGTAGAAACTGCATGTTTAATCGGTAATATTTCTGCATTTATCTTAGATTTCTTTAACCAAGCTCGAAGATCTATTAAAAAGGGCGCATAATGTGGATATTCCCTGTCTAATCCAATAACTAACATATCCATTTGTGGTTCCAGTACATTGAATAAACAGAAACTCTCTGCATTCATATCTGAAGATGTTGCGATATTCCAACTCAGAAATGTGCGAGGAAAAATAATCATTGGACCAAGTACATTGAATCCAGCACTCAAAGTGAAACCGCGCTGAAAGAAAAATGTTTAATTATGATGATTGTACGTATAAAATTAGTATTATTTGTAAATTAAACTATCGCATAAATTTCAAAACATAAATATAACATGTATGTACCTCGGTAAACGCATTTATTAAAAACCCGTTCGACAAATCCTTATTAAGAATTTTAACTACGGTCTTTCCATCTGTTTCAAAGGCTGTTCTCCTTATTGTAGAACTATTAAGATATCTGCAAAAACGTAAAAAATTATTATCATTTTATAAATTTACTTACACTTGATTTAAATTATAAATAAGTGCAATAATTAACTCTAATATTGTATATGTAGAATGAAAAAATATGATTTCTAATGTTTTGATAATTTATACAAGTAATTATATTGAAAATTGGTCCTTGTTTTTTATACAATAGGAATTTTATTATCAGTCATTGTTTAATACAATTCTTTCAACAAATAACGTAAAGTTCACAACAATCAATAAAAAAAACTTACCTTTTGACCGCAGTATTCTGTCGAATAAGTTTGCTAAACAAGCTCGACATTTCTTCAATTCTCAATTAAACAATAACCAAAATATTTCGAAAAAAAAACTATTTATATTTTCAATATAACTTTTATTATTAATAATAATCAATAAAACGTACTTTTATTTCATAACAATTCAATTTCTTATACTACATATATGTACATACAACTGCACACTTCACATCAGCTGATCTCTGCGATCCTGCAATCACGCACATGGTTTTTGAGGTTATAAGTATTAAGTTTTTCATTTGAGCGCAGACAATTTTTCCTTCGTGGATCGTCAGCGTCCTAGTTTTGCTGGTTTGCTCATATTTTAACTATATAATTTACAATGCATGTAATGTTTAGGATTGGTTTTAAAATTATAGAAGTTTAAAGCTGGAAATTTCGCTTGTCGAAAAATACATCAATACTATTATAAAAATCGAATTATAAAAGTGTAAAAGAAGGCTTGAAAGTAGATAGACTGTTTGCGCGCGAAAATTATTATTCCAAAATGTCAAGTGTGGATCCAGAGGCAGATAAAAGTGATAATGAATTAAACGAAAGCAACATTATTAGCATTGGGGAAAATACTCATGATTTCCAAATAGAACCAGATTCAGTACTTGATTCAGTACCACATGCTGAGGAAGAACAGAAAGAAAAATTGGTGCAATTACCCTTGGGAAGAGTCAAGAGTATCGTCAAAATGGATCCGGATGTGAATCTTGTTAACCAAGAGGCTATTTTTTTAATTACTAAATCGACTGTAAGTTTCTATTTGAGGATTATATTAAAAAAATTAAAAAAAAATAGTTATAAATATAAAGTTATATATATATATATGTATATTTCTCTTTTCAGGAACTGTTCATCGAATCCCTCACAAAGGAAGCTTACAAATACACATCCCAGTCAAAGAAGAAGACAGTACAAAAGCAGGATGTGCAAAGCGCCATTGAGAACGCGGATGCTCTCGTATTCCTCGAAGGAATGATGTAGGAATCCATTTCATTTATATTATTCTATATTTTTGTATGTACTTTTACTATCAACTATTGAATTCCTAAAATTCTAGATTAAGTAACAAAGTTTTTAATTGTCAGTTAAAAATAAAGAAAACCAAGTTCTCTGCACAAAATTTATTAGAATGTTATGAACATTGCTCATTATTTGAGTGACAGAGCGAGAAGAAAATCAGTCTTAATTCTTGTCTGTCGAATTATTTATAGTCGAGCAGCCTGACAAATGCTCTTAAACAAACGAAGAACCCATAGAATAATGTTCATTGTTTAAACTAGATTGAAGTAATTAGTAAGAAATACATAAATACTATCAATATGAAACCGAACATCTAAAAAATCGATTCACGCAAAAATTAGATAAGTAAGAGCTTTAAAAAACGACATTTCAGAGGATTCACAATGATAAAAAAAATCGATAACGCTAGAAACACAAAGAAAAATATTACATAAACGGTATCGAGAATAGCTTTGAATAGCGTAAATTGAATTAATTAACTGTTTAACATTTTCCGTAATTTCAGGTTCCAAGAAGATTACATTGAATTTTCTTCTAAAGTAGACATTTTAGTACTGCAATTACTTTTTTAAACTTTCCTTTTCACTCTGCTGTAAGAGAAATCGATTCTGAACTAACTTATAAAAATAATGCTAATCGATATACAATAATATATATATATATATAATAGAAAACTCGCTTATGTCGAATTCAACTTAATTTACCTCTGAAAGTAGTTCACATTTGCAGAAGTAGAATTATTATCGTCGTTCATAAAAATAATTATATTTTCATGCAAGTGCGATATTTAAAAAGTCCAATGGTACAATGCCATCTTCTACCTTAATCACTGAATTATGCCGTTGTCGTAATCATCTGGACGTTTTTAATTTAAAAGCAATTCAATTTCACACTAACAACAATATTTCGACTCTAAGCGTTCTTTCGACGTTTTTAATGTCGCAATTATCGGACGAGATAAGAATTTCTCTTACAAGACTAATCTTTATCACTCAAAGAAGGAGTTAGATACATATCGACAGACCTAGGTACGAGTACCATTTGTTAAAAAAAAAAAAAAAGAATTATTAGTTCAGCATGTATAATAGACAATGATCTTACGTTAATTAATTCACGTTTTATCACGCATATTACTTCTTGCGCTTAGCTTTACGTCTTCGATTATCACCCTTGTTCTGCTCAGAAGAACTCGCACTGCCAGGTTTACTGTGGTTATAGAGATTGTTTATAAAGTCTTCGAAATCCGCCTCGCTGGAGAACATATAAATTTTATATAATTCTTTATCCTAAAAATATTATATTAAATTTGCTGTAATTAAGTGTATTTTATTTACTTTACTACCTTGTGTTTGGATCCATCTGTTGTCGCTTTTTGCCACCGGTGGGAGATTGAGTTGGCGGTCGCTGTCCTAAAACAATTCTGTACTGGACGCTATGTGTGTTTGCTCGCAGGTGCTTCAAATTTCCAGCCTGACACGCTGCCCAATCTGTTACGTCGTAAACAGCTCCTTCCATACAAGCGTAATAGTGCCACAGGAAACCCATCACGCGAGATTCTGCCCAAATATCACCCTGAAATGAATTTTAATATTCCAATTAAAGACTGCTGTAAAATTATAAACAAATTATTAATCAAACTATAACAGGATTTACTTCTTTCGCACTGTGACGGATCTTGCATTGAGCACAAAAACGAGCTGCATAACAGGGACGTTGTGTTGGAACTCGTTTGTGTCGCAAACCACAATTTGTACATCTAATAGTGTTTGCAGCTTGTTCCATTTTTCTGTGCAATTGCGATAATAAGTCACTCAGTTCGCCCCAAGCAGCTTCCACTTGTCTAGTTTGATCAAACGCTTGCCGTAGTTCCTAAAAAAATAAAATTTAATATAAACAAGCAATTTAAAAGTTTTCAATAAGAGTCCTCATTTTAAATATTAAAAAAAAATTACCGGTTCTCCAATGAGGTCAAACGCGTGGACGAGAATCTTGAAGGCTTCTTCTGCTCCAGGCTGACTATTTTTATCAGGGTGTACAAGAAAAGCTTGTCTCTTATAATACTTTTTAATGTCATCGTCGGAACAGGTCGGCGTAACGCCCAGTATACTGTAAGGATCTTTTCCTTTGCAAGCAAGGAGTCGTTTCATCGCTTCTTCACCAGTGCTCGGCAAAGCGATATTCGCCTCCAAACCCCCATGTATCCAGCCAGTAGGGGCTTCCTCTTTTTCTTCACTCTTAGTTTTCAGTCTACGCCAAAATGCGAATCTACTACTTCCCAGCCAACTATCCAGCTGCCTACCAAAAGCGTTTAAAAACCGTATTTTTGAAAATGATGCAGCTAGGTACATCCATGAGTATTTCAGGTAAAGAATCGTGTGGTACCATCCACACTTTCCCCTGAAAAGAAAACAAACACTTGATATTAAATTCAATTCTTTAACAAATATTAACGTGAAACAAATTGGATATATATGTAAAACTTATAATCACTTACAATTGAACAACAAGGTTTGCACTCATGCTCCCCACGTCAGAAATCAAGTGCAGTAACCAATAGAAGATCTTCAAAGCTATTTTGCTCCATCTTATAACGTGCTTGTTCACACTACGATAAATATCTTTCAATGCCGACTCTCTATTCTCCCTCTTTCGACTTCTCTGACCTTTTCTGATCTGTTGTGCCTTTTCAGCTTGGAAGCGTTTGGAACCTTTATCCTTCGCAGCCTTCTTTTCATCCTTGCCAACTTTGTTATTGGCCTGCTGGTTCTTCTCGATCTTATCAGAAGATACAGTCTGGCTGAAGCTGTTAATAGTATTCAGATTATTGTTAATCTGAATTGGTCTCTTCTGAACATTCCCGGCAGGTTTTGTATTGCCATTCTGAATCTTCGAGTTGTTTAGTGCCTCGTTTTTTTCACCTTTCTTAGAAGACTTCATAGAACGTTTCTTTTCGAAATTGTCAGATCTATCAAAAGAGTTCAACTCAGAGTCGTTTGCCGACCCCAGATTGTCCAGAGAAACCCACCTTCTTGGCAAATTAGAATTGTTTTTTTCTAGAATCTTTTTGGGGGCTTGCACCTTCGGAGAGTTGTGATCATCGCTGCCCGAAGAGTTCTGCCTTTTTAGAACAGCAGGCTTCGTTTTGTTCTTTTTGCTCACAGTTTTTTTAGCAGAGCCTTCTTGCTTCGGCTTTATGGATGGAGCAGTTTGAGGAGAAGATGGAGTAGGTACTGATTTCGCTAAAACGTCGGAATAAGATGGTCTCATAGGTTTCACCTCTGCCACCATTCTCGGTTTCTTTTGCTGTGCATCTGGAGTAGCTCGCGGGAGTTCATCAGAATCCTTAACTTCGGGAGTGGTTTGAGGAACAGGTGTCACGTTCGGGGAACCTCCGAAAGGACTATAAGTTCCCGATTGATTCGGTACCCAATTACCGACCAGATTATCAATTAGTTGTTTGCTGTTTGAGTTCTGAGTCGATAAATTGGAAGAAACGGACATCTGCTGGGTCCCGAAGAGGCCATACTCTCGATCTATTATGCTTTGATTGCCGTAGGAATTCATGCCATTGAGCTGACACTGCTCGGCCATAATTTGGGATGCATTTCCATAAATGACATTGATGAAATTCCCACCACCAACGTCTATCGTTCCCACCAAGTCGTTGTTCTCGTTAATACCCAAGTGGTTCACCGTCTGTGGCGGGAAGTAAATCGGGTCCGGCATTGGAGGTTCATATGTTTGCACTTCTGGATGCATGTAAACCGGAGCTGGCATTGGATTCACAGGTTGAATATTAGATGTGTTGGGAAGAGTTGTTTGTCCTGACAGGTAACGTTGCACTCGATTGGGGTTGTACTCTCCCCAGTTGTGCGACGTTGTTTGCTGCGGGGGGACTCCAAACTGGACATAATGACCAGCAGAACTCTCCAAATCCGCTGTCACGACCTCGATGATTTGATCCAGTGACATGCGCTCAAAGTCCGATGGAGAGTGTTTTTGTTCTGCCATCTTACTTTAAATTCTTTTACTGTAAAATCATAAAAAAAAACAGTATTTATAATTCGTCATTAGAATAGTTTTTGGTAGTATTAGATCAGAAAAAGTAGTAACAAGTGGAAATTATATTCGTCCTTACCAAAGAATAAAATAAAAGTATTCATTGCCTAAACGTATTCAAATGTTTAATTTAAAAAACCGTAAATTTTTCGTAATCAAAATTAAAAGCAAACGGAAATACCTATGCAAAAAAAATGAATATAAACATAAAAAACAAAAGTCTATCAAGAAAGAAGCAGACTCCAGACTCCTGTTAACAATATCAGCTGTACATATACATACAATAAGTAAATATCTTCCACACATGATAAAAATTGTTTACAGAATCAGATCCCCTACCTTCAACAGGCATAATACCTCATTTAAAACCACTGTTGTGCAAATTTCCATGAAAATAACAATGACGAAATTCTAATCCAAAGCCAATGACCTTCTCCACCACACATGTTTTACAATTTCGACTCCCTTCACATTTTTCTTATTAAAATTTTGTCAAGAATCGTTAAATTTACTGCAATAGTACAAAAAGGTGTAGTTTGACGTTTGGAAAACACGACCCGAAGAAGACAAAGTGCTTAAAATGCAATCGTGTTGCAACTTGTAAAATTTCTATATTCATATGTCTGCGTGTAGGTGTAATATAAGTGGACCCGAATACATGAAATGATTTCACATTTCACTCAGAATGATAAGAGATACACAACCTCTGAAGGAGCCATATGATACTTGCAGAAACGTCAAAGACGTGGCACAACGTATTTTGACTGCAGGAATTGTGTGCAAAACGTATTTTTTGATAACATTAGGTAATGAAGATTTGCTACCGTAACCTAAAAAAAAGGCCAGTGACGACCTCTGAATTGAGAGGAAGCAAACCGTCGCACAAATTTGTTAGGTTACCTCTTTTATAGATATCCAATCCTATCAAAGCAGAAACTGCATTTTTACAGAATGATAACACTAAAGTGTGATAGTGATACACAATTTGTGAGATAAACCATGCGGCTGGTACAAAATCTCCATTTCCCGAACTCCCTCTCACTCTCACCCACTCTCACCACACCACACAAGTAAAACACGGTGTATACATATATATCATATTTTGGCAAGATCCACCTCTACTACATCATATCATATGGAAGTTACTTACACGGCTTACACTTACGACCATTTCTGTGACGCCATTGTTACACAGTTACATATGTATGTTTGTGTAGTTGCACACATTCATGAACCAGGGTCGTGCGCAGTATTTCACGTTGAGGGGGAGGGGTCGAAATATTTTTATGATTAATTTATATGTTACAATAAAAAAGTTTCCTTCAACGATTGTCTATATGTACATATTTTTAATTTTAATATGCTGTCTATGGGGAGGTTGAACCCCCAAACCCCACCCCCCTTGTACACGACCCGGTCATGATACGATATTCTGAGATTGGTCCTTATTGAAGTGGTTTTGAACCAATCAGCAATAAATTTCCATCCGCCATTAATAACCGCTAAATTTAAAATACAGTTCATTTTGCACAAATTGTATTTTCTATATATATATCACTATATACAATACGAAAGGAGAGGTTAGTTTTTTTGTGAGTTATTGTTATTGCAAGGGTTGCAGGTAATAATTTATTCTGTCATCCAATTCCCCGTTGTTATTCTTAATGTCGTTTTTTTAGTCGAAAGATTTAATTATTCTTCGTAAAAATAAGATAATGCGACTACAGGATTATAAAAAGTACATTTATTATTTCAAATCAAGTGGAGTTTGCATTGTTTTTGCTGGGTACGTGTTTAATTATTTGTCTATACATGTGTTTATGAATAATTTTATATTTTGCTGTTAACAATAACCGGTATTCCAAAATATTATAGAATAGTATAATGAACTAATATTTTATTATTTAGTGGCTGCTGGCTTTTATATCAGCTTCGTCAAATTTCCGAGAAAGTTCGTTCTGCAGTTTCCACAAATGTTTTAAATTTAGAGCAATTACACGCTCAATATATTTACGTCGATGACCCTCGATTTAAAGGTTTGGTATACTCATTAATTAAATCAGTTGTACTATAATTTTGAAGCAAAATTAGTTAGTATTTATTCAAAAAGTCAAAAATCTTTTATTTTTTTCTGCAATATATTGAATAGACGTCTTCATGTTTCGAAACAAGGAGGATCTTCATTCCTCCGTGAAGGAAAAACCACGAACGCTTTCTTATATATTAATGAAAAGGTGGAAATCCCTAAATCGAAATTTAGCCCACAGATTATTGCACATGGCTCAAAATGGCTCAAGAGAAGAAAGGGAAAAGGCTGTGAATTCATTAAGTTCTCTAAAATATTTGAAAGGTAAGCTCTACTAACATTCTTTTCATAGATTTACAGAATAAAAAATGTGTAAAAAAAAAATAAAAAATTTGTAACAATATTTTCTTTTAGACTGGCATTACAGAGATGTGGCTCAAATGCTCGATGCGAGAACTGCAGTTGCCTTAGCAAGAACGGCAAATGCAGATTTGCGATTTTTTTTGAAACCGCCTTATTATCATGAACATCATAAACTTTACGTATGATGCGAATTTAGTATTATTTATTTAAAAATTTATTTCTCTTACACGGGGAACTGATAATTAAAATATGGAAAAAAAACTTACGTAAAGATATTCCAATTACTAGATTGTTAGAAATTGATTTACGTACATGTATATTTTTTATACAGGATTTAATAGAGAAGCTGCATCAACTTCTCTTAAAGCTAGACAAATCATCCCAGAGTTGTCATCCGTGTCTGACGCAGTTTCTTAATAAGAAATTCAAAGATTTTCATCGAGTGAGTCTGTATACATACATAAAGGCAGTTGCAATAAGTTTGCTTTAACATGTTGAGAAAATTAGGAAAAATATTTACAAAATCAGGAAATATAAGAGTAATCTGTAAGCCTAAAATCTCGTAGGAAGGATTGATATTCGACCATGATTTAGTGAGTGTTGGTTTAGCTGTGGCCCCTGCGATAACCTGGGATCAAGAATTTCTGCAAAATTGTCTACAAGCTGTTCATCATCATTCATCTCTGGAACAACACGTCAAAGGTATAATTAAATACAAAAAAAATTAATGAAACACAACATGAGTGATTAATTTTAATTAATCTAATTTTTATTAGATATTGCAGATGCTGGAGGTCTTTCTGTACTGATAAATGTTCAGAAAAAGTTTAACACTAATTTAAATATCAATATAATACTCGCAAAAATAATCTCAAATCTATCTCTTCATTCGAAATATCTGGACGACATTTTTAAGTCAGGTAAAAAGAATTTGTTCTACTTTTAGAATGTGTAATCAAATTCCTTTCAACTCGTATATTAAATAGATACTAAGAGTAAAAAATATTAAATAAAATTCAAGATAAATTATTAACGTTAATTACTTTTTAAGGATGGATTGGGATTTTGGCGCAGTGGTCAAGAGACAAAGATGTTCGACTCGCAGCTACTGCAGGAAGAGCCCTGGCAAATTTGGATGTGGAAGACAACAGAGGAGAATTTTATTCTCAACGAATTTACCCTCTTCATCCCTTACACAGAGTTCAAGCTCAAAGGAAAATGGACATCATTTTTATACACGGGCTTCTGGGTGGTGTCTTTGTAACATGGAGGCAACGGGATTTAAGTTCTTTGCCTCAAGAGTTTGTAGGTTCGTATTCAAATTATTCTAAGAACAATTTTCAATGTGTTTCTAATATATAATTCAATATTAACTATTTCCCAAAATTTAATTTAAGAACCTCATCTCGTGGAATTTGGTCCTGATTCTTTTTCGGAGATGATTGACGAATATCCGCAAGAATTTCTCAAGGACTTGACTCGGGATTTAAAAATGAGGGAGTGGAAACGCGTTGGTCATGATTTTGAAGTTATTCTTGACGATTTTCCTGAAGATGTTAATTGTCGAGGGAGTGGGCCCTTCACCTGCAAAGGGTAGACACATTTTCATAATTATAAATTTTTATTTTATTTAAATTTACTTTAGTACTCAGTTTATACATAATTGAATGTATTAATTGTGTACTATATATTATGTGTCAAAATTAATATTTCAATTTGCATAATTTTATTTCAGAGATGACGATTGTATGCAGGAAAATAATGAAGGTCATTGTAGAACTCAATGTTGGCCGAAAGATTGGCTTCCGAAAGATGTACCTTCTGTTCGCGTAATAGGAATTAATTACGAAACGAATCTTTCAATGTGGACGCCTCTATGTCCAATAGAAGGAATGAAGTAAAGAAATGAATAGCGAACTTTACTAACTTTAGTATTATGAAAAAGTTAAACATGACGTCAGAAGCCTTTTTTCTGAAGAAAGTAATTTAAAATTTATAAAATGTTTATTACAGGAGTACGATTAAAGAAAGGAGTGACGAATTCGTTAGAAAGTTAGTCTTAGCCGGAGTTGGAAAGAGACCTGTGATTTGGGTTTGTCACTCGATGGGTGGATTACTCGCAAAAAATATGCTAATTGAAGGTACTAAGCATCAATTTTTATTAGTGAATATGTACCGTTTACTTTAAATTATAATTTGCTCACCAAAACTAAACTTCTCTAACTCGCAATTTGAGAATGGAAAAATGGGGATACACACGATATTTGCAAAAAGACCCGAGGAATCATTTTCTACAGTACACCACATCGTGGTTCTCGTATTGCTGCTTTAAATCAAACAACAGAAATGCTAATTTGGCCATCTGTTGAAGTTAAAGAACTTCGTGAACGTAATTAAAACTTTCTTTTTTTATAATTTCAAATATAGAACCGATAAATACAAATATTTTATTGTATCTTTACTATACTAAATTAATTGTAATTAAACACATTTTAATTTTTTTCAGAATCTCCGAAATTACTAAGCTTACACGACAACTTCCTCAAAATGTTGCAAACGTTTCCGATGGATGTTGTAAGTTTTAGTGAAACGAAATCTACTCTTGTCACGGCTTTAAAATTTCAACTTCAGTTTGTCAACCCAAAATCAGCAGGTAAAATTTTATAGTTTGCAAAAAAAGAGAACATCCATAATTCATTGTGATTTGAATAATATATCAAATTCTCTTTAAAAATTTCTTTTTCTTTTAGATCCTGGAGTTGGCGAATTTTTTGCAATACCTCAAGACCACCTTTCTATATGTAAACCAGCAAATAGGCAATCTTTTTTGTACCAAAAAGTATTAAGTACTGTTAAACGACACATTGACACTTCATCTCGAAAGTCGAAAACACTAAAAGAATATTTTACTATACTGAATAAAGTTCCGTAAGCGAAGTCTTTAAGGTATATGTACTTAAATAAATCCTTCAATAAACAGATTGCCTAGTGGCCATTCCAATTATGTAATTATGTCACATTATAGAAACTAAAATCAAGTTATAAGTTCACAAAGTGCCCTAAAATTATTAAAGTTATCAAATACGAATGAATATTTTTGAAATCAGTAATCACTTTAATTACTAAGATTAATTACTCAATTAACTTTTACACTACAAGAAATTTTAAATGACAAAATGCGACATTAAAAAGATATTCTTTATTATTTTCAAATCAAAAGTTTGTGTCATAATCAGGATGTTGGTGGCGAGATAAATTAGTAGTGCTGTCGTACCCTCCGTATTTACTGCTCGTATGTGATGGGTTATAATAATATCCATTCCATTCGGATCGCCAACTGTCATACAAATTGTATTTTTTGCCCTCTTGCATGGATCCATCCATTAAAACCTGAAATGTCCAGTGAATACTAAATAAGTGCAGTAAAAGCTCGAAAAGAATTAAAAATTGTGAACTACACAATATGTACTAAAAAGCAAGAAGAGTTTGGAATGTTTTTGAATACTCAGGTGTTGAAAGTAAAAATACCTTGTTAGAGTTTGACTCAAAGGATTTATCATTCCAAACTGTGTTTGGGTCGTTCCACATTGTGTGAATTTCCGCTTTCGGATAATCGCTCGGTCTCTGCACGGGCGGAGCGTGAGTCGCATGAATTACATTTTTTGTCGTCTCTTCATCGTACATTGCCATCATTGAGGGCTTCAACTTCGAAACGCTTTGACGATTCACAAGCTGAAAATATAAATTTAAACTTGAGTGTTATTAATAGAAATTGGTAAGAGTCGTACATTTAAACAATTTTTTAGTTCTTAAAAGCCCAAAATAATTAATAAAGTTTCTTAATTAATTTCATTACCACAGAGACTCCAAAAACGATTATGAAGAGTAAACCTCCGATTCCAATGACTATGACAGCAATCGCCCATTGTGGGATCAGTCTATCTTCGTTTCCATTCGGCGCTGGTGCCATCACCTTCGGTATCACTATAGAATGTATTTCAAATTATTTATTCTTATAATAATTTAATTTCTAAATTATAATATAAATTCTAGAATTTTCTACAAAAAAGTAAATTTACAAATCTTACCAACAAAGTCAGTAAACTTTGGATCAATGGTGAAGTCTCCCATTTTCAATGGAGCCTTAGTCTTCGTTTCGTTCCATCGATTATTGTTATACGTCCTCAAGGAATCGTGGAAGATAACTTTGAGTTGCTGAGTATTAACACTTTCGTGTAGATTATTAAGTTCCACGAAATAATCGACGAGTATGCTTCCCTGACTAAAGTTTAAAAAAAAAGGCAGAATATCAGTAGACGTAATTTTTTTTATAAATTGAATTAACAGTGGTGAGATTTAAAATTTTTAAATTAGAATTTATACCTGAATGCATCGATTCGCACATTCTTGAACCACTTTTTGAAAACAGCAGACTTAGAAAAAATGATGTTCATCTGCAAAGTGAATATCGTTTTAAAAATGATATAGACAATCAAAAATGAAACCAATAAAGTCATGAAATCTCAACGAATGTTTACCTCTCTTTCGACCTTGTTGGCAAGGTCCTGCCATTCTCGAGTATTTCTATCAAGCAACTCCGGTACCCAAGTTGCATTATCAATTATGCGAATAGTTCCCGCAACCTCACACTCATCTTCGCAAATTCCTGGGGTTGTGGGCCTGGGAGTCGTTGTTGTAGTGGTAGTCGTAGAAGTAGTTGTAACAGTGCTTATTGTGGGAAGCACAGATGCATTAAAAGAAGAAATAGTTGCTGTTCGAGCAGCTTCTAAAAGTTTCTCTATAGAAATCGGAGTCGTAGACGATGTGGGCCATCCGGTAAATTCAGTCGTGGCTCTGAAATTTCAAAATTGTTGATTTTTAAAGGACCAATCACTCTTTCGGAGATTACTTTTACTTACAAATATAATTTTCAATTAAGAAAAATTTAATTCAATTCATTATAGAATTACCTAGTGGGCCATCCTTTTTGAATTTTGGGTGCGGCGGCAAAAGCTCCTTCGCCTCCTCCTCCTCGAGGAGTTTGAGGCGTTGTTATTATCTTGGCACTTGGTTTTCGACCTCCAGGTCTACTTGGGAAGACTAGTTTTATCCCTGATGGCTTTGCTGTTACGGGACTTGTCGTTACCTTAGAAATTTCAGTTTTTGCTCCCCCTTCTTGTTTTACAACTTTATCAGTTCCATTCTTTTTCAAATTAAAATCTTTTGGTAGAAACGCGGATAGATCCACTTCTGATTTACCAAGTAAATCATCAAGTAATTTATGTGGTACAGGTTTATCACTACTCGTTTCTGCGGAACTTTTGTCCTTTTTCTCAAAAGGTTTTCTTTCGGTGGTTTTTTGCTGAGTATTTTGAATTTCGGTAGAGTTTTTCTTTAACTTGAAATCTTTAGGGAGGAAGGCTGATATATCAACTTCGGATTTGGTGAAGAGATCTTGTAGCAATGGAGGAATCGCTGCTTTGGTTTTCGAATTTTCAGAACTTTTTTCTGTAGTTAAAGTAGTAGGTTTTGAAGATTCAGAAGAATCGGGTTTGAAACCGGGTGGTAGGAAGGCAGCAATGTTAACTTTTGATTTAGCGAGAATTTCTGTGAGAAGAGACTTCTCTGTCACTTCGGCAGTGTCTTCTTCTTTCAGTTTATAACCTAGAGATAGATTTATGTTTATATTTATTAATTTATTTATATTTTACATGTGTACACCATTACTAAAAGATCTAATAAAATAAAGAAAATACCTGGTGGTAAGAAGGCGCTGATATTTTCGACAATGGCAACACTCTTGACAGTTGTCGTACTAGCAGTAGTAGTACTCGTGGCAGTTGTAGCTTCAGTAGCAACCGGAGTTGAAGCAGTAGTAGCCTTCGCGAACTGCCTCCTCAAAGCACTTCTCGGATAATTTTTAGGTAGCAACCCTTCCAAATCATCCAGTGTAGTCTGCAACCTAAATCTTTTAGTACTTCCTTTCTCTGTAGTTGACTTCAGAGTCGTAGTGGTAACAGTAGTAGGAGCAAGTGTAGTCGTCGTTGTGCTCGTACTAGTCCTTCTATCACTGTACCTTCTGGGAACAAACTTTCCTGGAGGTTTAATAGTAGTCGTATACTTCTTCTGACTTGACCTATCTCCCTCAGGAGGACCATCAACCTGCAGAGTATTTCCAGCATTCCTAAATCCTCCAGCTAAAAATCCGTTTGACAATTCTGACTGGACTCTATCAAGTTTATCAATAATACTCTCTGTAGACTCTGAAGAAGAGCTTTTCTTACTTGTCGCCTCCTCGTTATTCTGATCGAGTTGTTCGACCCGGTCGATTACCGGAAAAGGAAGGAAACGAGCTCCAGAAATACTACGACTAGTTTGTACGGAAGCTAGGATTCTTGAAGAATCTTCCGTGGTGACTTGACTGATATCCTCGGATGTCTCTGAAACAATTTTAATTTGAACCGAGGATGGTGTCGTGTTGGGGGAAGTTGGCGGAGCAGAAATTTGCTCTGTGGTTAATGACGTTGAAGTTACTGGCACCGAAATGGTACCATTCACTACACTTTTTGTCGTCACTACAGAGACGACTGCTTCTCCAATCAAAATTGATCTGAAGGAAGAATCTTCTGGAGGAGATGCCTCGGCGAAACTCTCTTCACTTGCTTCCATCGAGGAACCACTTTCTGGTGTATCAAAATCTTCTTCCAGTTGCTCTGAATATTCAGAATTTTTATCTTCTTCTTTAGTCTCGAGAGATTTTGAAACTTCAGAAGAGTTTGAACCATTAGGAGGTTTAAGATTAGAGGATTTTAATTCTGCTGAAGATTTTGAAGACTCTGAAGACGTTGAAGAAAATTTAGTGAACTTTAAATCAGCTTTATGATTCTTTGACTCAATCTCTGAAATTAATTCTTCTTTTGAAACTGTAGATTCATTCTTGAGAGGAGTTGATTTGATTTCTATACTTATGGACTCTGCGTCTTCGTCTCTATCTGATTTCTGAAGTTTCTTCTCGTTGTTAACCAGTGAAGGGTCGGGATAATCGACGCTTTCTGAAAAATAAGAATTTAATGTATTATTGAATTATAGGTACATTAATTTAAATTGAATATCAAGTCATTGATTGGTCAGAAGATGACGTATAAATAGAAGATTAAAAATAGAACCATATCACTAGAGATGAATATTTTTATTGTTTTTTTATAATTGACGTATCTTATTGGTGATGTAATAATATTTTTAATTGTGAAAAGTGTTTATGTTACTTTATTTGACATTTTCATAATCTTGTTGGCATATTGTGAACTAAAGTTGTACTATCTAGTAGTCTAATTCGTTCACTCAGGTCTATTCTCCATTTTCTTAGTCCTTTCAAAATGTTGCAAACTTCGGTCAACCAGACATTTCTACACTTTATTTCAAGTTAAATACTGCTTTGTAATTTAGGTAAATATCGTTCTCTAGTTTATTTAAGTACTCCACTTTATATACATACTGTAGTTCAAAAATTTATGAAAATTGGAGACCATAAATTTTGATTTAAAACAAATTAAAAACTGTTAGCTTTACAATATTATTTAAAAAAATCATAATCAAGTCAAACATTTAAGTAAAATAGGCAGTTTCAATCTTCTAAATTTGAAATCTTCCGACTTCAGATTGAATAAATAGAGTTAATTAATAAACAAGGACATAAAAATGTATAATAGTTCTGAAAAAACTGGAAATATCGATTAACTTTGGAAACCGGATTTTCTTAAAGTCCTGACTGAAACTAAAAGGAGTTTGAAACTGTCAGCACGAGTGGAAGTTTATGTCAATACAGTAACTAGAGCGTGGCGAAAGTAACTACCTGCGTAGATTCTAACATTTCTAAAGTGCAAATTTACGTTATATAAATATGTGACATTACTTTGACTTACAAAGAAGGAAACGGAAACATAAAATATTTTTTTTTTTCAGTTCCTTATACACTTTAATGGAAGATGTATTTCAGGAGAAAACAAACCCATATATATATATATATATATATATATTTGGAAAATAATTTCTCAAGGAAGTGCACAAAAGAAAGTAGATTTTTGACATTTAAATCATCAGTATTTATTAAGTCATTAAAAAATCTTTAAACTTCAACTGTTATTTTAATCCAAATATTGAAATTTTAATTTCCAAGAACTACTTCCGCTTTCGACTTTTAGAAAGTAATGACCTTTTTGGATTCGCTGATTGATCCTTTTATCGAGTTCTTTTTTTTCAATTTAAATCCAATTACGAACCTGTAATCGTAAATTTAAGTTCCTTAAATTTATTTTTCAGATAAGATTTTTAAATATAGAGCAGTGTTTGAACAAGAACAGTTTCCTTTATATAATTATTTAAAAAACAAAAGAATATATATGATTAATGGACATATGAGAAAGCTGACATGACAATTTTTTCGTTCGCTTACGTAATTAATGAACGCTCACCGTAAAGAGTTATATTATAATAAAATTTGTAGTCTATAAATTATGATCAAGGTATAAAATTACCTTCAGCAGAATGTGTATCATTCTCATAATCATCGTAGTAGTAATAAGAATCGTATTGAATGGAAGTGGGATCAACTCGATGATTAACTTGCTGAGTAGAATTACTTTTTTGACTATTTTTATTATTGATGGGGTGAAGATGGACAGTGTGATTTAAAGCTTGCTCCTCTCGATTACGATCCTCATTCTGATAGTCTTGAAGAACTCGAGAGCTTCTGGGATCCTGTTCTGTTTCAAGATCATCCTCGTAATCTTCATCAACGTATTCCTCCTCATTTTCCCCCCGACTGATTGCTTTTGCCTTCGACGGATCCCTGACATTGTTCTTGTCCAGCAACAACAATGACGATTGATCTGCTCCGTTACCGGAAGTAGGTGCTGCACCATGTCGCAGCTCGTATACAGAATTCGTTGGATAAGAGGGTACCTGTATCCATGATTGCCTTGGATCTAAAACAAAAGGAAACATTTTTAAGGATTAACCCAACTTGGATTTTTTGAGGATATAAAATGAATTCAAAAAGACTTTTAAAAATTTCATCAAAGAATTCAGAATTAGATTTACGAAATAAAATTAAATCGCTCTCAGTTCTGTAAAATTTTTCCTATGGCTTTTCTATTTTAAAAATAAAAATAAACTCTCTCTCTCTCTCTGAGAGACATGTTTTTAAAGAAAGTATAAATTATCTTTGTGAAATCAGGGCGGAATGATTTTCTTGAATCTTTTCCTGTTTTTCTGGTGAAAATCTGTATTAAGCGTCCCAGTTTTCTCTGGAGGGCAATTTACATTACAACATTGGTTGCAAGATCATTGCTGAAAGAAACCATAAGTTGGAAATTGTCGGGCAGTCGCCGACAATAAAAATAAAATATTTTGCAATCAGTCAGCGCTAGAACAATTTGATCGGCATCAGTTCAAACATCACGATATTTAAACTGTACGGTTCTTTAATTACCATTAGGAATAATAAAGTTGTTATAAAAAATGAAGGACCTCGAAATATCTGATTATGAATTTCGCTGCATCCAT
Organism: Synergus umbraculus; assembly: GCA_900474325.1. Taxonomy (NCBI): domain Eukaryota; kingdom Metazoa; phylum Arthropoda; class Insecta; order Hymenoptera; family Cynipidae; genus Synergus; species Synergus umbraculus. Next base: position 35,149 of record UCOK01000013.1, on the reverse strand, counting down.
CAACCTAGCTTACATTATCCTTTCAAATCAGAATTGGAATATTCATTAAAAATCGAAATAACTTCATAAAGTATTTTACACTCTGTGGTATAAAATACAATTTCTATCTAATTACAAAAATTCTAAATTTTCTATAAATATTTTAAATCCAGGTCAAGGATCATATTTAACCCAACCTGGATTTTCTGAGGGTCAAAGATAATAGTGGGAAGTTAATAATTTGGCGGCGCCCTATTTTCGCATCCAATGAATACGAATAATAGGTTCGAGAAAAGGAGCGAGTCGACTAACATCGATCATCGTTTTCGTAATCGTTCTCTATTCGAAACAATGAACTTTGACGAAAGCCATTGTTCCTCCTCGTAGCCGCCTTTCACGTCTGAAACAGAATCAGCACGGTATGCAAAGAGAAGCAATAATGCTAAAATGTTTCATAACGTACCTAATAACTTGGATTTTTTTTCATAAAAGAAGAAAACTGGAGACCTTATATACGCAAAGAGGAATGCAAACTTCGTGACTCTTTCAAATAAATAATCGTTACATTGCAGCAATCGAGATTTACGAGGTTCGTTATAATAACACGTTGGAGTGCAACATCCTAATTGCAGATTTGCTCTAGGCTTCTGCGATTCAATCCAGACGTAATACTGGTATCACAAAGTGGAGCACGTACCTCGAATCCTTGTTAAGAATTTATGAAATTGACTGAAACAAATTATTGTGCTTTAATGAAGGCTAAGTAGGCTAGAGATTTACATGCGTTTCTAGAAAAATAGTCGTGGCTTATGGTTTTGCAAAGCCGTTGTTCGTCGAAAATTCAAAATTTATGAGGTGTAAAAGATTCAAGTTTACCCTGAGAAAACGGAAGAAGGAAGTATAAAATTTCTTGCATAATTTTGAAGTTTTGTTAAAAATGGAAAATTTTAATTCTCCATTACTTATAGAAGGGAAAAATAAAATACATAATGAGGTAGAAATCTATCATCCAGAACCAATCAGGAATTTAAGAACTTTCAACTAAAACGCTTTTAGACCTTCACCTCTTGATCAGTGAAAGTCCTAATAAGATGACTTTTCTCTTCTAAACCAGATATTTCTCAGAAGCGATCTGACAAACACAATTTTACGACGTTTTAATTGCAGAAAAGGAGAGTCTATTCAGAATACATATTTATTTTCGACTTGAAGTATCAGTTAAAATATCTTGAAAAATTCTCTAAACTTTAGTCCGTGTATCCAATTTTCATTGATGAGATCTTCCGGATAAATTAAAAATAAAATCTTTCCAATGTCAAAGGTGAACGGACTTCACACTTTCTAAATTCCTCAAAATTTTCCCCACACTGAGGGGAACTAAACTTATAAAGGAGTCTTATGTACATTTAAATAACAAAAATTTCTGTTCTGATTCCCTCTACTGAAGAGGTAATTTTATTGCATAAGAAAATCAAAGAAAGGTTATGCAGGAGCTTCCCAGAATCGATGATTTATTTGAGAGAAATCAGGGGGCAATTGTCTGGCACTGGCTCATATCCGACTCTTTAGAATTCTCATTGCGCCATGGGTAGTAAAGCCATTTATTATCAAATCTCCTATGGACCAATGCTTTCAAGTTGAATTGTCCTTCGACTACAGGTATATTATCTGCAGCCAACAGTTTTTATCCACTTAACTCTATACTTTAGAATCTAACCGAGTTAAAGTAGTATATTAGGAATATTTGATCGAAAGCCTCTAATATAAAAATTAAATTTCAGTCGTTTTTAATACAAAAAGATTCACCTGGTTTCCATCAGCCTAAAAATATTTAAATTTGGAAATTCAAGTATTTACCTATAGGCACCTATGAATGTGAGGTCCATTCTTTGCAAACAAATTCTCGTGATCGAAACAGAAGTTCAGACACGGTTCGACCAGTATTCAAACTGAACGAAAGTCTTCAACGAGCTGCAACGGAATCTCAAATAGCCTAATCGACAAGAACTCATATTATTTTATCGTATATTCAAGTTAATTCAGATAGTTTATAAATTATAACGCAGCTAAAGAAGCTTAGCATTACATGCTCTATATATTTAATATTTTTGCAGATGACTAAACAAGTGAAAACGGATAAGGAGTTTCTTATAATTCTCTGATGATAAGTAGGCAAATATTTGATAAATAGTATAAGCCAGAGTTTCAGATTGGAAAGAAGAGCCTCCAGTTTTAACTGGTTCAATTTATATTGTTTAAAGCTCTTCTAAGTCATAAGAAATTTTGAATTTAAATTTCAAATTCTTTAAATCTCAACTAGAATAATAAAACATAAACTTTTGAATGACATAAGTTTTAAGACTGAATAAATTTAATAAAAACGTAATTTAGAATTCCTTCCGTAAAAATATTCGTTTATTTTTCTAATAAATAATTCATCAAATCGAAAGTAGAGTAAGTGATACATTGAATAATCCCTAATAGAATTTAAATCATTATTTATAAAAGAGGAAGCGAAGAAAATCAATCAGGAAATATTAAAAAAAAATTTTAACTAAATTTAAAATATCATAAAACTAAAAATTTCTTTAAATTCTATTGGTATAAGTTTAATCAAATAGAAGCTATATTCCCAAAGAAAAATTGTGAAAATTATTGAATGCATTATTTAACCCTATATACCTAAACATTTCATATTATTTATAAAATTAAATTGGAAAGTGATTAGAAAGTTAATAACATTATTAAAATTATAAAACAGCACGTTACGCACAATAACTGTTTTCATCGACTTATTATAACTGTATGTACATATATGTATAATTCCGTTAACTGTAATTTCGATCTCGATTTTTTTCATGCTTGAAAAGATGCATCTTATTGCACCTAATTAGATTGACTAAAAATTGAATTAACACACTTATTCATCATTTCATTTTTTTTTTGATTCTCTGCCAATAATTTCTTTCTGCAGATCTGCAAAAGGTCTACGATCGTATTGGAATTTTTACTCCGGAGACGAAAGTTGCGAGGATAGGTCCTTCTAATTTTAGGATTTTAAGTCCGGGTTCCGATAAATAAATAAAGAATCACGCTTGCTTCCAAGAATGCAGTAGGATCTGGATTCCGGTTTTTCGAAAGTTTTTGTTCTTTGATTTGTCATTTAAATTAACGAACAAGGTATACAAAATATTCAAAGCATTTTTTTATCTTGAAAATTAGAAAAAGGAAACTAAAAGAAATGAGGTTTTAGTTTATTCACCACCTCTTTTATGGAGTTAAGATGGTACCAATTTTTTCTTATTATCTCCAAACACACGACTTTTTTATTCGACTATAAATGTGGTCGACATCCAATTTGAGACTATATTTAAATTTCACGAGTCACATCAGGTTTAATTTTTTCAAGATGTTGAATCTCTAAAAACATAAGTGAACAATTTCAGTTCAAAGAATAGTTTTAATTTCAAGGCAAATTTTAAACATATGTATCTAAATTATAATCGCAAAACACTAGAAAATTTGTATTTAAAACTCTGATACAATGTAATCGATTCTTCTTTTAGTTGATTTTAATTTACATACTCAATTTCATAATCTAAATTCAAACAATGACGTAAGATAATTGCAATTTCAAAAATTAAAAATGGAGCTAGTCTTTTTTAAAATGTCAATAATTGCAAACCCAGGACAAATTTCTACAAAAAAAAATCATATAATACATATATAATTGTTTTTATAGAACAAACTCGATTTCGAAATAATTTTACTATTTTTACTTCATTTCGATTTCCACGCTCTCCTGACTGAGTCGAAGAGTGTGAGTAAAATTCCTCATACTTAAGAGGCCTGACAGAATTAATTAGCAAAGTAAGCATGAAGAAAAAGAGCCACTGTCGGAATATTAACGAATAACGGAACGGAACAAGATTGAAATGACACTTCCAGTCACCCACATTGGAAGCTAATTCGAGCCAATATATAAACCGACACCTTAAGCTTTTTTATCTCATCAGAGAAAAAAATAAAAAAGAAGAATAATATACTCTGAGCCAATTTAATCGGATCGATTATATAAAAGCGGAAGCCGACATTTGACGCAAGAAAATACAGTCCTACCGAGTCTGGTTTTGTGGATTACCCATTGCGTGATATTGAAATGAGGAAGCGTAATACTTTCGGAATAAATTCAAACGAAAATAAACCGGTTGCTATTACGAGAATTGAATACTTTTTGGTAATTCGAGGAATCATAAATTTTTAGGAAGTATGACTCGATTACAGAAAATTCTTATGTCTTCGTGTTCGGTTACCAAATTGGTACCACTTGATTCTCCGTTGTGAATCAGTTTCGTTAAGTTCTTTTTGTCAAATTATTATTATGTGATTTAAATTAATTTTTAAATTATTAAATTTTTAATTAGGATTGAAAAATATTATCACTAGGAAGTACTTTTACTTTAATAATGAAAACTTGTCGTTGATTTTATATACAGTTTTTTCAATGGATAATTGCAAATTATCATGGAAAGGTTGAGAATTCTCATTAAGGCATTATACAATAACAAGTCTGCATTTCTTTCAAAAGATAGTATCTGACATTACCTAATCAAACCTTTAATAAAAGGCAGACTATGCTTGTACAGACGATTAATTTACAAGATTTGTAAAATATTCTATGAGAAAACGTCATCGGTGAAAGAAGGATGTCTGATATTGAACGTCATTACTCATATGGTTACCACATAAATGCCAACAAAGATATTAATACAATAAAATTTCAAGATTCATTTTTTTTTATATTGATATAAATATGAAGTAAGTAACTAAAAAGTATTTCATTTAGTAAATTTAATAGAATAAAAGCTGGTCATTCACTTTTATAATCAAGATTTTTTCATTTTTTCACTTTTTACTTTAGGAATGTGAATTTTAAGAAGAAGTTAGACTATATAAAACTTATTTTTCATTACTATATATAAATAAAGAAGCATAATTATAAATCAATCAGACATCACTGCAACTTATAAATAAATTTAAGCGCATATAGTATTTAAATTTATTTACGGGAAACCAGAATAGTATTATTAAGGAATTATTTGCAATAAGTAATCACAGTTGTCTCGAAATATATTTTTAAACTATAATATAAACACGTCCTTAAACTATTTTTATTATTTCGCTTTTGAATTCGAAAATCTATTCAATAGCAAATAATTTAATTAAATTATTACCTAGACGTCAGTTTAAGTCATTTCAAATTAATAATGTCCGTAATTTATTCAGATTTAAAAGAATTAAATTCGCTTTGCAGGGTTCTTATTGGTGTCAATCTTGATTAGAATTTTAATGACCTTCGCTGTTCGGAAATGAAGTTTCTCTTCCTTTTCAATATTTTTAATTGGTATTAAAGAAGCTAAATTATTATGAATAGAAAATGAATAAAATACATCTAATTTTGAAACAAAACACCGCATATGGGTTCTAATAAATTTCCAATACCTTTACTATCAGAGTTTTAATTATACAATCTTGTTCGATCCTTAAATCTTGAAATTAAAATGTATCAGATTTCATTGTAATCTAAATTTCATCCCCTTTTTTGAAAATAACATTTGTTTATTTTTCAACTTCATTATTTGAATTCAAACTAAAAAAAAAAAAAGGAAAAAAATGGTCGGCCTTGTTGAAGATTTGCAGTGAATCTAAATTAAAATATCCAGTGTAAAACAAACAATTAAACTGAAAATAATTTAAACTACTAAAAACAATAAACTTTAGGTCCTGGTGACTTCAAGTAAAGATCCTTGGAGATTTAAACGCCTGCTTTGAATAGCGTTAAGGTAAAGTATGGACTTCGTTGTTCATACCTTGTTGCTGTTGTTGCTGGTGAGTCTGTGCCAAAATGGAAAATATCAGAACCACGAAGAGAAGGACATTGCGAGGCGAAAGATCCAGATGCCCCTGAGACTGTGTCCTTTCGTTCATGTTTTTGCCTTCGGACAGGTCCAATCAGGCAGCAGCCCACAAAACTATCACAAATTCACTCGCGCATTTTTGCTGGTCCATTTGAAAATCTCTCTGTTTTATTTCTTTTTCTTCCTTTTTTTCCACTATCTTGTTAACAGAAAGGATTCATCGAAAATCGCGCCAGAATTGAATGAATCGGACATTTTAGTGGACACGCCAGCACAACATTCCGTTTGTCACTAGCAGGCAGGAGCCTCGAGAGGTAGAAAGCAAAATGCCACTTTCACTCAGGTCTGAGCCTCGCTCTCAGCTTCGTAAGGAACGCCGAGGCCGATCGCTACCATGTAACTTATTCGCTCCTTCAGTAAAGTAGGGAGATAGAAATGAAGAAAAAACGCACTCCTATTGTCGCGTGTCATAATCGGATCTCTATCAAGTATTGTTGTCACAGTCGAGGTTCAAATTTCCTTCTTTGGAGTTAAGTGTAGATGCGATCTTTGTGGTACCAGAGGCGAAAATTGATGTGTCACCTTTCCGGGAAAAAACCTGCAAATTGGTGGAAAAATTATTCAGATTATAATTTGGTACAGGTGTGGAATTTAATGAGCATCTTTCCGATGTCAATTTGGAAACTTAATTGAAAAATTATTCAAAGCAGAATTGGTTTCAGACAAACAAGAGTGTTTCATATATTTTTCTTTCAATTAAGTCACGTTTCATTTTATCTTATATCTTTAACAAATCTCATCTAATGAGAGAGAAAAAAGAGAGACAATCAATTTTCATTAGCTTGATTAAATTTAAATACATCAGCCTACAGTTTCCTAGTTTAATTCTTTCTTGAAATAATAAACAATTCATATTTTCTCTAAAAAAATATTTTACAACTAAAGATACTCAGTATTCTTGGCATGTTTACATCCCCATTATTAAAGATTGCAAACTTCTGATAATATCAAAAGAAACTAACAGATGGTAGTTTAAACAAATTTTTAAATGAAAAAGAATTCCTCCTTAAAGTTAAAACCAGGAAAATAATTGTATTTACGGTGAATTAAATTCCATTAGTAAATGCATAAAAGATATAAAACGCCCATATCTAAAAGATATTTAAACCCTTCATAAAATATACATATATATTCTGAAGATTATTAGCACTAAAACGTTCTAGCAATTATAAATTAACGTTTCTGCCTAAAGTGTAGAAAAAACGCCGTAATAAAAAAAATAAGAACCTTCATCAATCAATGCAAGAACGTAGAAACGCCTTGAAGAATAATTTTCTTGAAAAATCTAGGGTCGAATGTGGTAATGACCTGGCGTGAGATCAACGAGAACGATTGAGAAGAAGATGTAGAAAATATTCCTTCTGCAAGCATTAGACTGGAAACGAAGTAAAGTAGATTACCTTGGGAAGTAGATAGTGCGATGTACTTCTCTTTTGTTTCCCGTCCCTTCACTCGTTTGAAACTGCAGGTCAACTATTCTATATATTCCGATTAACATACATATACATAACTATAAATATATCCACGCACAACCATTGTTCATATAAACTCTAAAAGGAAGTATCAAATTATTTCTCTAAATTTATGGTATCACATTTCTCTACTACTACCCCAGAACCATAAGGATCTATCTTGAAGATAAAACTGTAGGGTTTTACAGTCTTGTATCCCTTTTTCACTTTCATTATTTCAATACAAGTCTACATTTCCAAAGTGTTTTACACCAACGCAACGTTCGTTTTAGAACAATCTTCCCTTTTTAACGTAAAATTTATTTTGTATGTAAAGTTTCATATGTATTTGTATACATAAATTTTTATTAATAAATTTAATTAATTAAATTTTATTAATAAATTTTATTAATAAATTTTGTATTAATAAATTTTGTATTAATAAATTTTACGTTAAAAACGATGACTTATAAATATGGAAAAATTGCACTTTCAAACAAAATAGAAATTTGAAGTAGAAAATATTAATTATTTATTTGTCAACAATAATTCGATTTATAGTTCTTGCGCGGGTATAGCATTTCCTCGGTGAAAAAAATACTCAAGGTTTTCAACCAGTCTCCTTGAGCAACTGCGTTTCCAACACAAAATTTTTCAAGCGAGTCTCAACCTGTTTACTTATGAGTTTAAGGAAATTAATAGCACCAGAGGCTTAATATTGATAAAAATTTATGATCTCCCTCCCACCTTTCTTTGCGAATTAACGCTCACGTTTCTACATAAAGGACACTTGTTGAAAACGCATTTGCTCGGGTAATTGACCTTAAAACTTCAAAATAAAATAAAAAAACCGAAATTTTAAACAAGTTTTTTTAAATCAAACAAAACTCAAAACATCAAATAGATATTCTCGAAAATACTTATTAGTATTTTCTAACTGTTAAATCTTAATGATTAATTCAATATTTTATAATATATTTTAATGTATATTTATAAATATTGAAAATATAGAATTAAAAGTAAAATCCATTGCTGATTTATTCTCTCCCGTAAAGTAGTTATGAAAGTGAAAAATAAAGAATAACTTACAGAAAGTTCTTTTGAACTTTGCATCGTGGAGTCATTACTTATATGGGTGCACTTCACCTACTGTTAGATTTTTCCAAGGAACGAACACGCCCTTTCCAGCTCCCACACATTCGCTCAAGGATCTCCTCGTGAATCTTCACAATTTATCCTACAGAACACGAATCATAAATCATGGGGAATTTTAAATCATCTTCGACACTGAATCAGCAATCCAGTTTCGTATAGTTTGTTTTGTTCATTTTTAAGATACAAATGAACGATCTTACCTCGATTTTTATTCCCAGATACGATCTCAAAAACCTCCGGTCATGAACATTAAGTGCAGAAATCTTCTCGCTTGATAAAATAATTGTTAAATTTATCAAAATAGGCTTACTTTTACTATCCTGTGGTAAGAAGAAAATTATAACAAAAACCTTTGTGCGATTACTTAAGAAGTATGAATTAAGAACTATTTGGGCCTCAATTATTTCTTCTTGCAATAAAAATTGTTTTTTTTTTTATGATTAAAACTTTGAAAGTAATATGTTGTGTCATTTTATTGCAATAAAGAAAATAATATTTTTTTAAAAAAGAGGCGATTAAGACACATGAAAAGTGTTTCAACAAATAATTTATGTATTCATAATTTTCTGTAACTAAATCATTTCACATACAAATGGTTCGTCTTGCTCATATTTATATATACACCACTCGTTAAGTTTTATATCTTGATTCAATGTATCGATTAATTCAAACATTTTAAATATAAAGTCCTCTAAAATGCTGAACTCCCATCGAAAGAGAGTGATTTTTGAATTTTGTTTTGTGAACCCGAATTCTTTGACTTATGGCACTCTTTCAATGTAGAAAGAATCTGGATACTTTGTCGATATTAATTTATTAATAATTTTACTCGATAAAGCCCAACACTGTTCAAGAATAATATCAAATTCAAAAGATAACTTTAAAAAATTAAATACCGATTGGAATTGAAATTAGTTTATTCAATGAGCATTAAACTAAAAATAAAACAAAGTTAATTAGGGTATTAACACTTCCGAAAAATGTTTTTGAGAAAGAAATTACATAACAAATTAAAAAAAAAACTTCACAGATAACTTACTCAGGAAACAATTATTAAACTAAATACATTAATAAACTTCTTAAAAATAAATCTAAACTAGAGAAAACAACAACAATAATCGAAATGCAATTGAGAATTACGAACTGATGGGCTTTAGGCGTCAAATTATTAAATACGTGTCCGTGTCACCGTGTTTCGAAAAGTAACAGAAATGAAGAAAATCTATTTAAGATGCGTTTCATAGTGAATTAGAAACAGGTGACATTCATGTTGCGGAATATCGTTGCGATTACCTTAGGAATACGTTTCTTGTAGGGTGTTCGATGGTGCTATTGAAACCATGATGTCAGTGGATCTGGAAGCGTGTTTGTAGAACATGGGTCTTGTTTTATTGAATCCTAGAATTACATGTGTCAATCACGTTTTTTTCACGTTTTTTTTCTTTTTTTTCCACTTAAAATCATTCGCCTTATCTAATACTAGTAATTTATTTACTTTAATATTTTCCGCGAGATCCTCTTCTTGGTCACTGGTTTAACTGCAACAAAAGAATTAAAAAATTAGAATTAAAATTGGAAATACCAAGCACCTTAAAATGATAATAAAATTAAATTGATCGTCTTACTTCGCTGTAGGCCTCCTCGAGGGTTCAGATGCCGTAGGTGGAGGAGGTGGACCTCGGCGTTCTAATTCTTCGAGATAACCCATCAGAAGACGACTTCGTTCAGAAGATGCCGCCTCCAATACGAGGAATCTTCTATCCTTCCTCAAGATTTCTTCAATTTCTGCTAAATATGCTCGATTCTCCTGTACTTTTTTGTGCGTCTTATCCGTAATTAACTTCGTTTCCTACAAAAAGCATTATACATAGATAAGTCTAAAAAAAGTCCTGAGTTATACATTTTAAATATTCATAAATATTTAAAATATATTTCATCAATCATTAATTTTATTTATACCTGTAAAAGCTCTCGGAAATCAGCCTTGGCTGCTACGAGTTTGTCTTTGATGTACTCCTTAAATTCTTTTTCGCATTTCTGAAAAAGAAACAATATTAAAAGTTGAATATCGGAAATCTAAAGAAAGTACAAAAGTGGAAAAAATAGAATAATTTTCTACAAACCCGATCGCTCGAGGAGAATTTTATGTATCTTGGATCATCCTTCAGTAGTTTCTTAACATCTTTCCAGGATGCTGTAAGTTCTGAGGACACAGGGAATTCTGAAGACGACCAGATTTCATCGAGAAGCTCCCGGAATTTATCTCGCTTCTTTCGACCTAGTTGTTCGATGTGCTCAATAAATAATCGCTCCTTTTCTTCACGATCTAAACTCTCAGCAAGCTCCCATCGGTGGTCCTTTCGCAATTGTCGCTTTACTTCTCGCCATGCTAAGTCTCCATTTCGAACCTGTAACGAATAATATGAATGCATTCGAATTTAACTTTCAATTTTATTCAATAAATAAAAGTAACTTAATCAATTTTATCTGAAAATATTTCAACTTAAAAGGCATTTTGATTTGAAGGCTGATTGATTTCACACTTGTTATTGCGCCAAAATTTAATCCTACTAAAGCATTGAATTTTGAAAGCTTTACAATCCAAAAATATCACATTAAACTTGCTAACATTTCTATTTTTAACATATTTGAAAAATAAATCTACCAAATCAGCAAGTAGAGCGCTAAAATGCTGAACAGCTTCGGTGTGTCGATGATGTTGTCTCTCCTTATCACGATCCCGAAGATGTGTGGCTAAAGTTCTTTGCACTTCTCTTTCTCTTTCTCGAAGACTTGCTTCTGCTCTTCGCTCTCTTTCTCTTTTCTGTTTCTCACGATCTTCTTCAGAGTCAGAGTAACCTTCCATTTCCTCTTTCTGCAAAGAGATAATTTTTCAAGATATAAACAAATTTGAAGACCTTTATATTTTCTTCTGAATTCTTGATAACTTCACAAGAAACACATAAACTCAACAAAAAATTTGAACATGTTTTTACCTCGACTTCCTTTCGTGAAATTTTCTCTTCATTCTCGTCAATCTCTCCAACTTCCTTCTCTACAGAAATCTCGACTTTTTCTTTGCCATTTTCTTCATTACTAGCAGATTCTTTCTTTAGCCTTTTTTCTTTTGGTCCATCCTTGTCACTTTTGTCTTTTGAAGACTTATCTTTATACTTGTCATCCTTCCTCTCTCTGTCCCTTTTTTCAGATTTATGATGTTCTTTGTCCCTATGTCGATGGTCTTTGTCCTTATCCTTTTCCTTTTTCCTCTCCTCCTTCAAATTGCGAATGTAATCTCTAAACCAATCCTCACGAGCACTTGCGGATTCTACGCACCTGTATCTCCAATCAGTTTCCAATTTCTTCTTACAATCGCTCCAATGAGAATGCCTGTCGATGTCTTTGTGCTCTTTTAGCAGCGATATGAAATCCTTTTTAACCTGGAATAGATGCAACGAAAAGAGTGTCACAGTGGGAGAATAATATTTCATCTCGTTATTTAAATTCTAATATACATTTTTGTCAATTAATTTGGCAGCTCATTCTTCATGCACATTTTATATTTCCAATCAAAAGTCACACTCGCAGCCTCATTATATCCTCATTATATTTAATTACCATAATTATTGCAAACAAATTATTACATTCTTAATCGTAAAGTGTTTTGACAATGTTTCGCGAAAAAGAAAATTATTTTAGTGGCTGCGAAAGTTCTATTAATGGGATTCTTTTATGTGAAACAAGCTGCTCATATTTTCTGAAAAAAGGACTTCAATTACATGCTGTAAACGTAAATACGAATCGCCATTAAAGGTATACATTTATTATAGACATTTTAAAGATAAATTTTGTGAAAATTTAATTTTAATAATATTGAAGAGAAAAGAACAATAATGACGATTCGACTTAGGAAATAAATATATGTTTAACGGCCGTCCTCGCTGAAAAGAAAAATCTAGTTAGTACCTTAAATTTATAAAGATTATAACGTGTGAAACATATTTTCATTTGAACAATTAGAATCTAAAATTCGTTTCTTAAAACAAATTTCTTCTTATATCCTCGATTTTATATTAAATAAAAAGAAAAAAACCATCTTTTATATTCTAAACTTTATTTTCGATTTTCAACTTTAATGAAGCTTCGTTTAGGTTTCAAACGAAATAAAAAGAGTAACATCAAATCAGATAGAATTTAGTTTTTCCTCGACACCTCATGTCCAAAATAATAAAAATAACATTTATTATGTTAAATTCAAAACTTCGCGAAAAACTTGAAAGTATTAATGGATACGAAAAATCTTAAAATAAAAATAAATAAATAATATATTTTTAATGTAGAACATTCTAATATGTTTATCTTGTGACAAGTTTTGAACAAGGCAGATATTTTAACTTATGATTTTCTATACCTTCAATAGTCTGATCCAAAAAACAGAGATTTTTAATTTTTAATTAGATATCTGCCAACATTTTTCATTTTTGTATCAGAATAAGTTAACTTATTCAACCTAACTTTTTTCTATTTCTGAAACATCAAAATTAAATTAATGTAAAAATTTCTCTTGAGAATATCTAAACCATTTCAATTTAAAGAAATATTTTAGCGTTAAAATAAATAAAAACATAATATAAGGAAATACCCCAATACCTCGTTAAAAGATAAAAATGAGTGCTTTTTTGGATCATTTTAATATATAAATCGCTGATTTTTTTACAATGATGTTCTTTGAACTCTTGAATTAAAATTTATTTTTTCGTTGGGATAAAGTGCGATCAATAATTATGAATCAGTGCAAAGATGCTAAGCGAATTCCTTTAAATTTTTAATTTACATACTCGTCTTGGCACCAAACGTTTGTACAAACGTACAACTCAAATTATTATTATTATTATTATTATTATTAATCATTTTATTGGGTGCAAATCATTGCAACAATTCAAAAGCATTAGAAACCCTCTTCCATTCCTCCTCAGCTCTTTCTCTCTTTATCAAAAGTATCACAATGACATATTAGAAAAATCGAAAACTAGATTTTTTATTCTAGAATAGCATGAAGCGAAAACTCACACCAAAAAGAAAGAGTTGAGAAGGCAATATTCAAAATTGTCTTATTTACATTTTAATTTCTCGTTTGGTCACTGAAGTTAAGCAGGACTTAACAAGATTATATATTTGGATGGGTGCGTTGTACTAGATATTTTTAAGCTGTCCGTGAGTAGATTCCCAATTCAACGCAACCTAAGGCTATCTAATGCTTTCAATAAGGATTGCAATCTGAAGTTGAATAATTCTTGCATCGTCGCATGGTATGTAAGCTCTTTGGTGGCGCTTTGTACAAGATCTGTACCACATCCCAAAAGACGATAAAGATCTTCGATAAGATTCGAGACTAGTACTACCTCAAGGCTCGTCTATATTTTCAAGAATTGCAAGAGACTACTTCTATGAAAGGTATGAAAGTCATACCCAACTGCAGAGACGTTAACTTATTTTTCTTTGTTATCTTTATCTTAAAAAAATTTTTTTTTTCTTTTTGGGAAAAAGTTATTTTTTGTCAAGTAACGAGGATTACGAGTAATATACAAATACCGAGTTCGTTCATTCTCATGACTCTGCTTTGGAGTAAAGAATGCGGCGCGCGAGGGTGTGCCAACTGTGCCACGCAGTGTAGGTGGGGATGGTAGATGACATCATCCATGCCACCAACCAGCTTCAGAACCAAGCCACTCCACATACGGAACCTGTCCTGCCTGCCTCCTGACTGAAGTGGAGAGTTCAGAACACATAAGTACAGAAGAAACCGTCAAATACTAACAGTTTTATTTTCTCTATCTCTCTCCGGACTTTAAAGCTATAAATTTGCTTTCTTTTAATTTTTTTTTTTTGACAACGAATAACGAGAAAATCTACTCAGGAGCGGAGAATATTTAGAAAAAATTCTCCCTGTTCGTGTTCCTCATCCAATAATGACATTAATCAGATTTCAAATACGAATTATTAGATCGTACAAGTTGAACAAAATAATAACATACCTATGGAACCTGAAATAAAAGTGTATTATCGCTGAAAAGAAAAGTGGTTACGATATATCTTATAACGCTTTAAGACGCTGCCTATTTTCTTAAAAAAATAGAGGCGATATTTATTTGCAAACATTGTAAAAGATACTTTTTTATAAAATGTAGATGTAAATGTTGAAAATAAGCAGGGACTCAAGGCCTAAGCTTAAGGCTTTTTTTTTAACTTATTTCAAATTATGAACTACTTTATCTTTTAATTGTTATGTTACGTGTGCATGCAGAGCACAAACTGGGTGCGCAATAGAGATCGAGCTGGTACCACCTTTATCGTATGCTCACCCAACATCATGACAAGCAGAAAGCAAGAGGACTTCATAAAAATTTAGTTTTGTCTTAATTTTCATTTTTTAAACTTAAGCTATTATACTTTAATTTTTATTTGTACCCAATTTTTTAAAAAATATTTTAAGTCCTTTAAGTACTTTATTTCAATACAAATTTTAGCTTTTAAATCTCGTTTCTGCCTCCATAGATTTTGAATAAAAATTTACAGCTGAAAAGAAAACAGATTATGTAGCGTTTGTTTTTGCAAAGAATTAGACATACCTGTTCTCGCTTGGCCGTCTTTTCCTCCTTTTCTCGCTTTCGAACTTCAAGAAGATACTCGTTGAAAAGACTCTCTCGTTCCCGCATTTTTTCTACGTTTTTAAACCTATCGTCCCGCCCATGTTTTTGAGCGAAATCACTGAAGGATGATCTAAAAAAAATGAAGGGTTTTTTTTAATTATTCAGCACTTATTTATTTTGAATCCAAGGATTTTAAATTGCTATTGAAGTAGAAAAAAAGGGAACTTACTTTCCATGAAGCCCGGCCTCTTCAAGAAGCTTTTGAAACTGGTCCTTCCTTTCCTTCATTTTGTTCCTCTTCTCTCTACGTTCCTCTTCTGCCCTTTCCTTCACGTATTTTTCAAATACTTGCTTCCTCTCCTTCGAAGTCAAGAGTAGATACCGGGGGTCGAAGACTATCTTATGCAGTTCCTTTTCCCAAGTGCTAAACGCGGATACCTGAAATGGAAAATAACAATTTAATTATCTATTCAATTTTATTAAATAAAAATCATTGCCAAAAAATAACAACTTACATCTTTTTCAGCCAGCATATCCTTGAAGGATTTGATTCTAGTTTCCAAGGGAACAATCGCTCTTTCTCTGGCTGCTCTGACTTCTGCTTCAATTGCTGCTTCCTTACCAATGTCGATCGTCTTTTTTCCTTCCTTTTCCTCCTCTTCCTTTACAACTACGACTTAAAAATTATAAATAGTTAATTTTAACATTCCTGATAACTAAACAAATTTCCGAAAATTACATATAATACATTTAAATTTAATGTAATTTTCTAAGAAACTTTTTGCAATTTAATAATATTGATAGATATAAATCGATACCTTTGGGCTCTTCTGTCTTCATTTTTTTAACTGGTGGTGGTTGATCGTCATCGCTGCTTTCACTCGAATCAGATTGTCTCTCCTTTTTTATAGGTCCAAGAGCCTCTGGTACATTCGTAACCATTTTTTCAACGTCTGCTCGTCCGATAAGATCATCAGGTTTTTCCCAAACTGAGATTCTCGAAGAAGGATTGTAGAAAAAAACACGGCCATCGCCTGTCCAAACAACACACCTAAAAAAAAGAAGAGAAGATGAACATTTAATGGGGGGAAAAATCTAGAAATTATTATAGTTATTCAAGACTATTACCAAGGGGTTCCAGGAACAGGAGTACTAGAAATGGGTCTCGATTTGTCTTGAGGTTTGACTTCTTTGGGAGCTTCATCCTTTTTCCCTTTACCACCCTCTGCGTCCTTGGCATTTTCTTTGGCATCTGAGCTTTCGGCATTGGATTCTTGATTCGCTGAATTCATCGCGTTAGCATTACTAGAACTCGTTGCGGTTAAGGTAGTGTTGTTTGCAGATGATCCTAAAGCTTCATCAGATTTTTGTCTAATAGCCGCTTTGGCATCTATAAATTATAAATTGAAAAACATGTAATACAATTTTTAAAATAAATAAGCAATAAATATTAGTGGTCTAAATTATGAAAGAGAAAGGCCAATTAAGAACATACTTTCGAAATCTTTCAGAGCCTGTGGCTTTTCCCAGACAGACTCTCCAGCTTTACTATTATAATAATAAAGTCTTCCATCAGGAGCTCGATGTTCGGTCCAGAGCATGGCATTTGCCACTAATTCAGCGTCGATCTGAGCTATAATTGAAGGATCTTCGGTTGGAACTTGAGGGGGCATAACGCCGTGGGGCATTTGCGGCATACCTGAAACAAAAATAGTTGAATTTAACTTTGTAAGGAATTAAAAAATTTAAAGTACCTTTATGATCATAGTTATTCATTTCTATTTAGAATTTACTGAAAAATATTTGAAAAAGGAGTGGAAAATGAAAAAAAATTAATAACAGAAAAAATTTAACACACCCCAGCCAGTTTGTGGTGGTCCATATCCTCCGAAAGGCTGAAATCCAGGAGGTGGCATTCCGAAAGGAGCAGCACCGAAAGGTGCTGCAATTGGACCGCCAAATTGGTTTGGCATTCTATGTTGCATAGGCACCATGGTCGGCGGTGGTTGCATAATATTTGTGTTTACGGCCGGAGTATTCACGACTGGTACAGTAGTTACAGTAACTGCAGTACCTGAAATTAAATTTTAATAATCAAAGTAAAAATATCTACGAACTGATTAGAATATTTATAACCTTAATTTCCTATTTTCGTTATTAATTTCCTATACTAAAGTTTAATATTCAAATTATTTTACCATTTGCTTGAGAGACTTCTGGTGGTGTGCTATTTTCCGGAGATTCATTAAGAGAAGGAGGTGGTCCAGTTCCTGGTGGAGCAGTGCTTAATTGATTAATTGCATCTGCATTATTTGTCACTGATGCTTCGCATCCAGTAGCAACTCTCGTTTCACTTCCTTGGGGTTGCGTGGTTGTCGACGTAGGAGACGTAGCAGTCGACGTCTGTTTTGCAGCACCGTGAACCAACTGTTCCAACTAAAATTTAATTTACAAATAGGAATTTTGGTTAATTGAATATGTAATTGAAATCTATATTTAAGGAGAAAGCTGTAAAGTAATACAATTAAGTCAATGAATATAAAACTGATATTATTTTTAATTACCTGATCTTGACCCATAACTTTAACGTTTGGTCCCTCTGGTTTAGTCCAGGTTGTCTCTCTACTTCTGATATTGTAATAATAAGACTTGCCATCAGCCGTTTTAGTTTCCACCCACACTTCACCGTTCAGGTCTAATCCTGGAATGTTCGTCTGTTGCTGCGCAGGCTGTTGCTGTTGTTGCTGTCCAGAAATCTGAAAATTAATCATTTCAGACGATAAGTTTAAATTTAAATCGAGAGAGAACTTTATGAATTTATTAAATATGAAAAATAACTTTTTGACTTACGTTGTTCATATTCGGTGGCCCCATTCCAGGAGGAGGGCCAAAAGGGCCTGAACTTGTTCCCATTGGACCATTCATCATATGTGGAGGCTAATTTAAAATAAAAAGAATTAAAACTGAGCTTATAATCTGGCTTTGTTATGGAAATAAATACAACAATAAAAATAATAATTACCATTCCTGGTGGTCCCATTAAATTTGGAGGTCCCATCATATTTGGTGGTCCCATTGGACCCCAACTTGGATCAAAAGGTGGTGGTCCTCGGAAGCGGGGACCAGCTGCACCTGGGGGACAATTTGGACGCGGTGGACCTTCAAATGGAAATCCGTTATTTGGACCTCGAAACATCGGTCCACGTGGTCCGAAACCTCTTCCTCTAAACCTTGGAGGGCCGCCTCGCATTGAAAAGTCAAAGCCACCTCGACCCCTACCCCTAAGAATAGTATTTATTACACTTGTATTTTAAAACTTAAACTTTATAAACTAATAAATTTATAAAAATGAAGTATTCATAACATAATAAAAATTAAATTATAAAATTGTTTATAAATAAACTTGGAAAATACGTTATAAACAAAGGAAAATTTCACAAACAAATTTTAAGAAAATAGTAAAAATGAAAACTAAATAGCCAGAACCGTTTTTTTTTTTAATTTTTCATGCCACAGAACGAGTATCAAATTTGTATCTGATAGCAGTAATTAGATTCAATTCATTAGGAAAGTGAGATTGTAAAAACAAGAAAGTGAATTTTCCACAGAAGAAAGAGAGAGAGGGGGGGGGGTGACTGATATTGAAATGACTGAAACCGATATCGTACGATGTGTGTTGTGGCAACAAAATAGCAAAAAAATGAAACAACTTAACCTTAGTACCGAGAGAGGCTGAGCTTCTTCTCATGAAAAAGTTATATTATAAATGTAAGAAACAATTACCGGAAGCCTCCTCGACCTCGGGGCATAGAAAAATGCCTGTATTCTTCGCCCTCAAAAGATTCATCAAAAGATTCTTCCATGCCCTCCTCGACATGCTCCTGCTCGATCGGAGCCTCTGCACTTGCAGCGGGCTGCTGCTCTCCATTGCCTTCCATTTTTCGAAGGAACGAGCAACAAATTTCTTAATCAGGCTTTCCTTTCAAAAGTCTCTCATGTGCACACAAAAATCACGAAATTACAAAACGCCGCAAACAAATCACTATTTCACTTTCCTTGCAAGCCGTCGTTGTCGTAAACACATTATGACCATATAAAAAACAAGAAAAATCACTAGATTATTTAGGGAGTTTTCAGTTGAAATCTAAAGGATCTAAAGTGATTGTTTGAACAATTATTACGTGAGTAATTATAAGTACATATCTATGTACATGTACAAATAAGGGCATTCATATAATTATAAACAATTTTTCAGTGGCATTCACGGAAAATGATTTTAAACAAAGCCTTTAAAAGAATGTCTAGGGATAATCGAATAATCGATCCTTCCTAAGTCATGTGACTATTTTGGCACTTGAGATTGGCTTGTGAAAAGAGCGCGCTTTTAAGAATTAATTTAAAATAAGATAAATTTTTGAATATGAATCATGATATTCATGATTA
Organism: Synergus umbraculus; assembly: GCA_900474325.1. Lineage (NCBI taxonomy): Eukaryota > Metazoa > Arthropoda > Insecta > Hymenoptera > Cynipidae > Synergus > Synergus umbraculus. The sequence continues at coordinate 15,493 of UCOK01000013.1, read as the reverse complement.
ATAGGACAATAAATTAATTAATTAATTTTATAAATTGAACAATTTATAAAATTAAAATGATCAAATTAAATATTTTGAATCATCGTTTTTTTATTAGAACTTGATATTAAAAATACAAAATAAACGAAGAAACTAAGTATTTAGTACAATACAAAGTACTACCTGGTACTACCTAAAAGGCACGTATAAAAATAAATATGTATACATTTTCGCACAAAAATTCTGAATTTCTATCTGAAAGAGCGGGTAATAATAAAAATAACACCTTTATAAAAACTTTCCTTTTCACATAAAAAAAAGCTATGAACCTTTATACCCATTCTTTGCAACTAAATTTAAAATTAGATTAATTTTACCCTTTTACTTAAATATAAATTTTAGAGTTTAGTTTAGGAGAAATATTTACAAGAGCACTTTTTAAAATATCTTTTTGTACTGAAATATAAAGTAGAAGAAACGAAATGAACAGATACATGTCTTAATAAATCGAGTAATTTATAGGAAAAATAAAAACGATACCTATGCGTATTATTTAACTCCTTTTTTCTCTTTTTAAAAAAACATTACTTAGTTCTAGGACAAGGCTGTAAGGCGTATATTCGGAATCCTTTATGGGCATTTATTAAATGTTCCATTAATCGAAGTTTTGCCTCGTTCAAAACGGCAAGCATTGCTTCTCTGGATTCGCTATCTAATGCCTCAGCGAATCGCATCAAAATAGCAAGATCTATTTCTGGCACTTCAATATCTTCTGCTAACGCCAAAGCCGTTGTGAAGTCGTTTTTCAGGAAATCGATTGTTGGTTCATCGACTGTTCTTCTATTAAAAAAAAATAATAATAATCTTAAATTAAATAAACAATTGAAATTATTTAAAATAATTAATATCAATATGTTTTTTTTAAATGATACTTACATATAGTATTCATCTTTGCGGATAAATTCGCAACATTTTTCGTAAAAGTCTAAGCAGGCCAAATCATCCTTACGATGAGCTTGATTTAAATATTTTCTAAAAACTTCTATCCCCTTTGGATGAATCAAGGTTTGGTGAATACTATCTGTGATTTGGTCAAGCTCTTTCCGGGTCAGACCAGAAGTACATTTTCCAATGCAACCGACACTTTTTTTGAACCACCGATCCATAATTGGAAGGATTGCAGTTTAATTTGTCTTCAAATCGAATTTCTATCGCTGAGCCCTTTAGCATATTTCAATTTTTCTGTAATAAATTAATCTGAATTAATATAATACTCAAAGATCCTCAAATAATTATAATACAAATCATAATTTAAGAACAATCAAGATTAATTAAGAACAAACGGAAATATAAGATATTTTTGAACTTTATTTAATATCTGCCATTAAACATTTCTTTAAATCTATCAGTCAATGGAATTTCATTATCTAAAACGGATTTCCTCTCTCAAATATCAATTCTTAATCATTTGCAACATTTGTCGAATTAATACATTTGAAATACATAAATGATAAAATTTGTTACTTTCATGAGTGAAAGTACACCGAGAGTACTTAATCACTTAATATTATTGATGATTCAGGATTATTGATTGACAACGTATATATATATATATATATATATATGTGTATAATGTGAATAAGACAAAAATTGAAAGACAATCCCTTTTGATGACAATTGAATGACATTTCAGTATAAGAACAAAGGTCATTGAAACTATATTTCCCAACTAAAAATAATGTAACAAACATATAGAATAATTTAAAAACAAACATTTAGGATCATCTTTACGAATCATAGAAAATTTATTGATTAAATTAGAATTCTTTGAAACATTTTTCAGAATTAGAAAATTATAAATTATTCAGAAAAATGAAGAGAAAAAGTGACGTATGATGAACAATATAAATAAACAATGAAAAATACCTGCAATTTGGATTTTTTGCTTCAAGAATTCATTTTCGATTTTCCTGAGGAATATAACAGCCGGTATTGATCAAGGTATACACCTGCCTTGAGCAGAATTACGAACTGACGGTTATTAATATCCTCAACATTGTTCCTTGTTCACTAATTCACAGCGAATTTCTTTTGAAAATGTGACAATTAATAAAATTTCAAGAATAACATTCGAAAAGGCAAACGCACTTCTCCCTGAGGGAAACTTACTCCAACTGAAGGAGCGACAAAAATAGTTTAATCTGCGTTTGCGCGAATAAAACCAAGACCCCAAGAGCTCTCACGCTCTTCTTACATTCAACTTTCAAGACATTGTAATTCGGCAAGGACTCTTCCTAGGGCTTCAACATTATTCCAAGAAGTCAAGCATGACGTGCGAAATTAAAATTTACCTCGGCCTAAAATAGTAGAAAAAAATTAGTCAGAAAAATAACAAAAATTAATTTTAAAATTATATAATAGAAAATTCTCAAAAACATAGTACAATTTTGCAAATATATTTTCATCCATTAAAAAGATTTCAATTTTAAAATGACCTTTTTAACTTATCAATTTTTTGTCAAATTGGTGTATTTCACTAATTTTCGTTTGGAATGTAAATAATTAGACAAGTGTTTCTGTTTCAAATTAAAATAACAAAGACGATTGTTGCAACAGATGTAATTTTTCATTATTGAAAATAAAAACATCTGAAAACTGGAATTTTAAATTAAATATCTTGAGCTGTTTTATATTTTAGAAATATTTATTTTTCTTATTATTCCCTAAAACTCACTTTGACTGTCTCCAGCCTTAAAACGCAGACTGATTGTTGATGCTCAGTCTTTTTTTTGCATAAGAGACATTACAAGGAACACTAAAACGTGAGCTACATATTTATTCCGAAATTATCTCTCGTACATAAAATTGCAAAATCTTAGTCGTTTGTAGAAATATCATGAATCATAATTTTCAGACTGATAATAGTGTTAATAGTCTGACGTCTAATATAATTTGAAAGAAAGTAAAGACTAAGAAAATAATGTACATACTACAGTTATGAAGTACTATCTAACAAAACTGGTTGATTAGCATTGAAGTGCGATAACATAAAACACATTTAGTTATACTTATGTACTTTAAAAACGATTGTATGTAAAGACCTAAAAACATTTCTATATTATTTTTATTAATAAGTAAATGCAACAGGAGCCTGCCGTTTAATAAATTTAATTATAAATATACTCAAAATATGATAAATGGAATGAAACATTTTATTAAATTTAAATTTTATATATTTCTTAATTGCGTTAATTTTCTAAAATCAAAATAGCAAATACTAATATTAATTTATTTTATATTAAGAAATGTCTATGTAAATTATGAATCTCAAGAAAAAATTTAAATTAAAAAAAATATTTATTAGGTTTTTATGTATATATTAAAAATTAATATTCCTTCCATATCATGAAGTGAATTACAAATAAAACACAATTTGACAGACAGCCATGCAGTGCAAATGTTTTGATATTTTATATGATTTTTGCACTAATTCTATATCTTATGCCCATTTTCTTCTATTAAACACGTTTCAATTATAATAATAAAAAAGCAATGGCTTTAAAATTGCAAATATGTCCCAGTAGTATTGGTTTTTTCTTAATTTGGCTTCAGGTATGACTTTCCTTTCAATTTTGAAAATTCAACCTCTGCTTTTTTAAAGCTTACAGTATTAATTCCTCCTGTTTGTTTTTTCTATTTTATTTAGAATCTCAAGATTTGCTCGACTCTGAACACAATAGAATTACAGGAAATCAATTATTTAGCCAGTAATTTGTCGCCGGAAGAATGCTTTCAATTATACAATCTACTTGATCATCGTCACGAAAAGAAGGTGAGGTTCTATTTATATTGATTTCTTTTTTAAATAGGTTTAAGAAATATTAAGCTTTTTAAAAAAGAAATTTAATTTACTTTAAAGAAATTGGTGAAACACTTTAAGATATTAAAAGTCCAATGTTTGCAAAGTTTTGAAGCATCTACAAATAAATACTAATAAATGTTTTTCCATTCAAATAATATTTAATTTTTTTTAAAGAGCGAGGCGGTGAGATACATTAACAAAGAAAACCAAGTAATTTCGTGTATGAATTTACTCGGGACCTGGTCAAACGATCCTGACGAATTAAATTTAAAAACTCTTGATAGAGTCGCTTTAAAGCTGGCAAAAATTGGTAGAAAAGATCTGGCTATTTGGCTCGATCGTGATTCATTTCATCGAATCACTGAGGTTAAGAATTTGGAGTACGTTCAACAATTGGTAAATTTTTGATAAATTACCTAATAATGTGTGAAAACTATCCATTAAATAAAATATTTGACAGAAAAAATGGTCTAATACATACTTGAGGTAGAGAATTAGTTGCATTAAAAAATAATTAATTAATTAATAAATAATACCCCAGTGACAGGAGTAAAAACAAATCAAACGATGAAGATCTTTTTGGTGATGAGAGGCTTCAAAGTTCAACTTGTTCGGCTCAAACTTCGGGGAGGATGAATATTTTTTGGAAAGTCTTCTTCGTAGCCTTTGTGATCCTGATTTTGATGCTTCTCTGCATTTGTTGTTACCGTTACATTTATAAAAAGCTGCGTTGCATTTGTAGCAGGTCTTATATTTTTAATTTCCTGCTATTTTAGAGTAAAAATGGTTGATAAAATTTCTTGAAATTAAAAGTAATTATAACTGTACATACTTACTATTCAGGAATAAATTTGATCGATCCGTAGCTAAAGGAGAGAAAGAAGAAAAATCCTGTCTTTATAAAGATCAATACGGAACCACTTCTTTTCAAGATTGCTGTTTAAAAAAAAACGAACAATCCACGGGTTTTAAGAAAATTGTATCAAAATTTAAAAATTATTTCAAGGGTCGCAAAGAGAAGAAAAAGGAAAAACTCCGTTCCCAACAGTTTCAAAAACTGAAAGCTAAAATACAAGTAATTTAAATTTGTTTCCCTTTACCTAATTACATAATAATTTATTTTTGGCTTCGTTTACAGAAACTGTACACCCATCTACAAAAAGAAGTAAAAGTAAATAGACAAGAAGAAAGAATTCTAAATTCTTTAACAGAACGAGAAAGAGATGAACTCGGGGAAATGATTCGTGAGATGAAATTTCTTCTAGATTTTGACGAGGAAACAGAAAGACTACTTTTATCAGGAAAACGCCAAGGAAATTTTATAATCGACATGAGGAATCTTCGTCGAGAAAAAACAAGTCGTTCCCACGAATCAAATCAAGAAATAAGAACTATTAAAAACTGTGAGTCGAGGGAAAGACTTTCCTCTTCATTAACGGAGGACATGATGATTTTGTGCAGAGCAGAAATGTCAAGAAGTTCTGCAAACGAAACCTCAAGAAGTAATCGAAATAAAGTAATTTCCTTACAATTTCTAAAACGAATATTCTCAAAATAAAAAATTTATTTAATTAATAACCATAACTTAAGTCAATCTTTTAAACTGACTTGAATTCTTCATATCAGAAGGACTTCAAAGAACAGAATGAAAATAGAAAAAAGCTTTCCTCTAGGAACTATTTAGAAAATTCAATTAAAGACTCTCCAGCAGAAAAGGAAAATCTCATTTTCAAAAACTATGAATTGGATGTAAAAAATGAATTTGTAAAGTGCTACACAGTATCAGATTCAGATAAGAATTGTTCCTCTCGTTTTACATGGGAAAAAGACAAAAGGTTTTTTTTTACTATGAAGATGAACTCTAAATAAATAATTAGTTGTTAATGAAATTACACTTAATGACAAAAATAAATACTATTACAGAAAATGCTGCTTCGAATCCGAAAGAGAATCAAATTTTTCAACATCAGATGAGATGGATTTGTCAACTTTTCGATCAGAAGTTCCTCAATTTGAAAATTCCCACAATTTATCTCTAAAGCTTAATGAAAATCAAATTCAAACAAATATGGAAAGGCCTATAAAAAATGCTACCATACAATTAGTGAACTCCGCATCCGCTATTGAATTAGGGTCGAATAAATCAAAATTTGAATTCAGACTTAAACATCAAAAAGAAAGAACTAAAAATACAAACACTGAAAACAATAGTGATTATTCAAACCATTCAAAAAATAAAAAATCTTATAAAAATAAATCTTATACTGTAAAAAAATGCTATAGAAATTCATCTAGAACGAGCTTGGATTCAAATTCATCATGGAACTTCACCCCACGTTGTAATAAAAAAAATAATGAAAAATCGGGTGCAAATTTCTCTCCTTTGAAAAATCCGGATCATGGAGATACGGAATCTCAATTAGATTTATGCGAGACTTACGACGAATTAGGATTACTTTTTTCCCAACATATGAAACAACAAGCTCGCCCATGTTACAGAAATTACTGTCTTTTAAGGAGACACTTAAAACAAAGAATTCACGATCAAAGACAATGTCAAGTAAAAAAAAATTACTTTCAATATTATCCAAATGGGCAAACTCCTTCTTGCAGTAGTGGAAATATTTGTAGAGACACCTACGACGAATTTAATTTGATGAAATCATCACCAACAGAGAGGCAAAAAATTAGACAAGCAGTTTATGAAAGAAGAAAAAAATTTCTGGACCAACCTTGTGTTTCGCCAGGAAGACAAATATTGGAAATGTTTTCAGGCTGAAAAGATTGTTTTTCGATATTGAAAATAAAAATAAAACAAATGGATGTTCAATTTTTTTTTTCTCAATTTCTTGCCTCACTTTGTGAAAAGTTTATGGTTGGAAAAGCCTCAAACTAATAAAAAAAAATCAAGAAACTGTAGCTTTTTATATGGAATTTTTATTTACTTAGTTACATACGCTCGCTCCTCTTTACTTCTTTCACTTGGAGACCTGGAAAAGTAAAGAAAAACTTGATTAGTATTTAGAAATTAATTAAGAAATAAAATGTGAAAATAAATGTAGGCCTATAAAAATGGTAGGAAAGTTATTTCCATTACACTTGAAAGTTGAATATTTAGGGTAAATTTAAATGGATTAAAAATAAGTAAGCGTACCAGGAGGCAAAGATTGCTTCAATTTTTCAGCCTTTTCTTTGTCGGTGATGACAAGAGTGTAAAGGAATCTTGAGCAACGGACCTTGAATTTGACATTGTCAGCGTTCTTCTTTATCTTGACAGCTAAAATAGAAGAAAAATCATGATAAATGTTATTAAAATAATACACCCAGAAATCTAAAGTTTTAAAATAAGAATAAAATTATTTGTAAAATGTTTCATGATTTTAATTTTGATTAAGAAATATTGTAACTTACATTTTGCGTCCTTCCTCCTTGCTTTAAGCAGAAAATCCTTAATCTCCTTGATTTCACGAGGCTGAAAAAGAAAATAAATGTTAACTATTGTTAATTACAATGTAATTAAGATGAATCTAAATTATCAATCAAATTTCAAAGAAAAAATGCTAATTAATATAAATAATATGCAGAGCCTTTCGAAGAATATAAAAATTATTCTAAATTTTTCAATATTTCATATAATATAATCCAAATTTTTGACACTGTACAAATTTATCAACGTCTCTTGCCAAAACAATATTAGATATTGACTGTTGCTTCGAAAAAGTTTTTTGTTCATTTTATTGTTGAGACTTAACGTTCATTTAAAAAAAAAAAAAAGATAAATTCAACGAATTCAACAAACGTCATATATTATAGGTTATGTTTCATATTGTATAGATTTTTTATCCCAATTTTAATAGATTAATTTTTCTAAACTCGAAATAAAAATGACGAGAAATTTTAAAAAGCTCCATAAGATTTCAATATTCTACAGCATTTTCACAAAAGTATATAAATAAATAAATAAATAAACTCACCATGATGAAGTATAAAACGATGAAAAGTATCTGAAAAGAATGGAATAAAGAAGATGGTTAGAAATCACAATCAATAAAAATATAATTACAGCAAAAAGTATAAAGCCTTTCTAAAAAGTAAATTGTTTAATTTATCGATAAAAGCTCAGAGATTTCCTTGATTAATTAGGATTAAAATTTGAGATTGAAAAACACAAACTCACCAACGAAAACTTTTCACCGGAAGAAACGCGCTCTCTTGTCTTGTCCAAAAGATAGGCAGTAGGCAGCAGGAAGCTGAGTCAAATCAGCCACTAAACTTGAGATTTTTACTATTTTTACATATTAAAAAAACAATTAATTAATAATAAATAAACTAAATTATTTAAATAAAAACATAATTACAAACTACTATTGAAACTATTACATGAATTTTATATAATTTTGTTCATAAAAAAGTTCTTTTGATTTTGATACATATGCATACATGATTTCCAGTTATTAGCTGTGAATAAAATCAATAAAGTAGTGTTGTCACAAGTTAGAAGTTAGAAGTTTTCACAATTCTTTATCGAAATTTTAAAGCTATGTTTCTAAAAAATAGTTCCGTTACCAATTTTGGTGATAGAAGAAAATTAGTTTAAATTTGGCGCTAAAAATTGTAGCGCAATGCCGGTTGTCAGCTGGTAGGCGACATCATCAGTATATATATATATATATAGTTATCACTTTATCAGTACTCTCAGTACTTCATGTTCATATCGTTCGTATATGTACTGAAAATTGTCAGAATAACACGGAAAAACGTCGAAAGCATTTCAAGTGGTTTTCGAATTAATATAGATTAAATAACGGTTAGAAAAGTGTATTGAGTTCTCTTAAAATGGATAGCCCTTTGCCACACATAGTGGAAAGTTCTGATGATTTCGGGGGCAAACCGAAAGATAGGTTAGTTTGCATTCTCGATCAAATTGAAATGCACGTAGAAAAACTCAGGAAGGATGCCTCCAAGTTAGAAGAAGAAAAGGACACTCTTCTAACAACCCTTGACACCCTCCGCAATAACGAAATGCTAATTTCCCTAGATGACCGTAAGTAAAAAATCTTTAAAAGCCTCTTTTTTTAACGGACCGACCTCGAATTTTCTCGAATTGCGTTATAGAAAATTCCTGAAGTTTCTTCGATTTATCTAGACTATTCTTATGACAATAGCTTTTGTCGAATACGTATATCACAAGATATGTGAAATTATGCAAACCGGCTTTGTTAAAATGAAAAATACCGAGTGGGTAAACGATATTTAGAAAAGTTTTTTTAAAGTCAAAAACTGTCTCTATGTCCGGTAGCCCAAAACGTTTTAAGGTCATTTTTAATCGTCTTTCGGATTGGAAATACGGACCGTTCCAAAACACGTTTCTGTAATGTTTATCCACTGAGTAGGTTATTGATGAGTCATTGTTTTTACATATAAAATATGTACAGGAACCGCGTTCCTCAAACGTTTTTGGAACGTTGAAAAAAGCGTTTCTAATGTTTACCCACTGGGTAGGCTATTGATGAGTCATTATTTTCACTGTGGGAGTCGTAAATTATTTTGAAAATTGTTAATTATATTTGTCCATTATCATCAGTCCTGTTAATTTAGCAGAACAATCTAATCATATTTATCTTTATTAGCTGATCGAGACGACGTACTGAGATACGCGGAGAGATTGTCAATGAGGTGTTTGACTGTAGACGTTCTTGTAAAGGTTCAACGCGATCATGTGCAACAGGAAGCTTTACATCAGGTACTAATATTTTTTGTAATCTCATCTTTTTAAAAACATATTTAGAAATGTTTTTCCACTTTTATTTTTGGTTTGATGCTTTAAAATTTGCATACATCCAATTTTAAATCCTTTGTACTTAGAATTAGAACTCTTTTTTATAAATTCCAGGTGAATGGTTTAATCGACAAGCTCATTGTAAATCTTCGCGAGGATCCTAGCGCAACGAGGCAACGATGTGCATCATTCATGAATGCTTGTTCTTCTCAAGGAATGGGTTTCTCTGATAAAATCTTCGAGACTGCTATATTAGGGTGCACCCTGGACGATCAGAAGCGGGTGAAAAAGCGATTACAAGGTCTCCTTGACTACATCGATAAAGTTCAAACCATCGAATTACCCTAGATTACATTTCCAAGTTACTTATACACTTAAGCATTGAAAATTTAACCCTATTTCTTTATTGATTGGGACGCGCTGTTGGTATAACTTTATGATGAGATCTGATAAGCAAAAATCATAATGAACGTGATTTCTTTGAGTAAAATATTACAATATTTTTAGTTTCTCGATGAATTCACAAAGTTATTCGCATTAAAAGCTGAGCTGACTTGATAAACTTTTAAGCCCTCGTGAGCTTGGTGTAGAGAATTGTTTCGTTGTAAATCTTTTAGCTTCTTGAAAAGTAGCTTCATGAAAAAAAAAAAAAAAAAAAAAAATAGGAAAAAGAATGAGTAAATTGCAGAACGAATCAGCAAACGTATAACTTTCTAAGAATAATGGTATACTCTTGCTTGAAATATAAATATATTAAGATCATTTTCACGTTTGAATGTGCTCAGGGCATTACTTTGAAAATCACGGAATTCAAAAACAAGTAAACATAAGAATTAAATATTAAAAGTAGATATTAATGTTAAAAACTGAAATTATAAATTTAAAAAAATCTAGTCCAGTTTTTTCTATAGCTTTTTGGGTACAGCTTTCTGATAAATATAACTTCAGACTGCTGGTCAGTTTGGTATTTTCCAAGGCTTCTAGCTTTTTCATCAGCTGTTTCAATGTCCCGTTTTAATACTGTTTTATCATTTGTCTAATGAACATGGTTTATAATAAATATATTCCTTAATATCCCAAAATTTTTATCAGCTCTAATGTGAGGTGCTAGTTATCAACGTTAATATATTATGTCAGCGTTTGTTACGATCAAAAAATTTTTTACATAGAATCATTGTCTAACATTAATGTACTAATTGTTCCCTAAATATTAAAACACAAGGTGACAATACTTCCTTATTTAATAATACAATCACAAACTTCTCTTTCTTAAAAAAATAAGTGAAAATAACCAGTTGGTGTACCTAGGACCCTTTTGAAATTACTAACAGTATTAATTACGGTTTCACCTGAAGCATAAACTTCGAATACTTTCCATAATAAGTTAGTTTGAAATGTTAATTTAGATCGCAGAATTCCCTCTGTATTATGTATATATACCGAAATTTCCGTTAGGTTAATGAAACACAAGTGTTGAGCGAAGTTTCGTGATTCAGAAAAAAAGACAATTTCTGTTCCAAGTTTCAGTAATAATTGATAATTTTCAATGTACAAAAAATAATTTCTATTTTCATTTCTGTGATAATAAAAGTTCAGCTCTGAAAATCGCACTATTCATTTTTTAAATGATCTAATCCTGTGAACTTATTATTTGGATATTATCCAATTTCTATCAATTTTAACTTGAATTATAAAACCGTAAGTTAGAAAATAGATTTTTTTTACCTTTTTCCGAAAGTTGAGACTTTTTATTTAAGGCCTCAAGATTTTCAGTGCGGAGGATCTCAAACTTCAGTGTAAGTTCTTTTTCTGAATCTCCTTAATTATAAAACACAATTTCAAAGTTAGAGTTGTAATTAAAAAGTATTCAGATTTCGCGAAGATTTATAATTTAAAAAGCTTTCAAATTGGAAATTGAAGTCTAAAAAATAACAAAAAACTAAATGTATAAATAAAAATAGTAAAGGGGTCATTGAATTCAAAGAGTAAATGAAATAAGAGGGGATGAGTATGAAGAAGAAGGCATTTGCGCTACCAGTCGGTCGTTGGCCTATTCGCAAGGCCTTGAAAAAGGTGAAGGCCATTTCACGATATGTACTTAGCCACATCAGTCCACTTTCAATGTCACTACAGCACACTTCAATCACTGACAAAGTTAAATACATAAAATTATACTCTCAATATTCGGCTGTCTTCCAAAAATCACGTTTAAAAATTATCTTCATATATTTTCTTTTACCTAAAGAAAAAAAGTTAACAATCTAAGAACCTTATAAATTATATAATTTTATTCGGCAACTTATTTTTCCACATTTTTCTGAGTAAATTCGGATGTTCCATATAAATACCTTAGAATATTTGGTTAATTATCTCGCTCACACTCCGGCATATAAATAATCCTATAATATTCTTACACTTGGGCAGAGATTCATCCATTTTCGTAATTAGTACTTCGAAATTCGTAATCTACATTCTCGAGCATTCTAGAAAACGCGAACAGTCGAACCGGAAATATAAGCGAGGTTTAAAAAAAAATATCTAATAATTTTTATAGTAATTAATTATAAATCAATAATAATTAAAAAATTTCCCTGGGCGAAAATAAGATTTAGGGATATTCGTTAAATTACATATTTACAGATATTTCGTGATAAGTCTGAGCAACGACATACATAAAAATACATATATAAAAAACATATGAAAATGCTCTTGTCGTTAATCGTCGACTGTAGAACCCGTTGCTTTGGAGAAAGGCACCCTTGTGTATTATTATTAAAATATATTACCTCACCCTGTTTATTAAATCTTTAAAGCCTCGTTCGCTGCAATTAGTGCAACAACCCATTTGACTTTTCAGTTTTCATTTAACACTCTTTTCTCTCCTCGGTGCGAGTCTCATTACTTATTGATGATTATCATTGATTATGTAACTACAACAGTCTACAAGAATTCTTGACGAAATTTTTCTTCTTGTGACTACGCACTTTTCCATTAGGTCGCAAAACTATTGTTCCGTTTCCTGTACTTCGTCCTCCTGTCGATCCATTGGGACTAAATGCACCTGTAATCAAACAGAATTTTTTAGGATTAAAAATTATCAAGACAGATTGCGAAAATTTAAAATAAAAAAAATTCCAAATCAATATAATCTTGAATAAGAATCTTGAACAATATAAAATGTTGAACTTTTCCAAGAGCAAAAATTATTATAGTCAATTAGAAATAATTTGATTATTATTATTTATAATCATTTTTCTATTTATCGAGAAGATAATAATTAAATTTCTCTATTGGTGAAAGGAAATCCGGCATGCTTCAATTGGAACCTCAAGAATCTGCTTGTAATCATAAATAGCAAAAGGATTCCATTTATGTATGCTAATTCTGATACGTATAATTAACGTTGTATATTGGACATCTCAACATGCAATGGATTCTTATATGCATGAAATTTTTATTTAGCGTGAAGAATTTATTGAATCGTTCTACAGTGACCATTTTCACATACGAGAATTTTCTAATTTATAATAAAAGATTCCGAGGTTTTCACAAATTTTATTCTACTTTAATAAATCCCGCATGAAAAAATGTACCTATATGTTTCTCAATCGTGAAACACAGGTGTTTGAATTTAAAACGCAGTTATAAATTTTGTTTTTGGATTTTGTAAAACAGTCTTCTTAAATTTAAATCTTTGATTCAAATTGTCAACCGGATTTTTTAAAAAGAAATTATTAGCATTAAGTGAATAAAAAAAACCTTCTTCAAATACTATTCATTCTCGACCAACACAAAATGACTCTAAATTATTCAAGCCATTAGTTGTCATTCTATTTTTGACAATCACGATGGCCTCAATTGAGGCCAGTGAGGTGGTTAACATCTCAAAAAATAATACTAATCTAAGACTAGACTTCAAGATACAGATGATCAAGTGACCAGGTGAAAGACAAATACATTCTAAGATCGCGTGACCACACAGCAAAGTGGAAAAGCATATCGATCTCTAGTGAATCATACATATACACGTGTGTCATAGTTCACCACGTGTACTTAGGGTCATGATTATTTCTCATACCTTTGCGTGTACTTCAGCGGTCATCGGATAAACCTAAACTAAGCCTCTGTACATCCCATAAAAATGTTTAAACCCTATTCTTTTGTTCTCAACACTAATTGAAATTCTATCTAACATGCAGAATCTTTAAAACATATGCAAAATGATAGGTATAGCTAGTTTACTTATTTTCCAAAGAGAATAATGACTTCTTTGGCTTCTGACAATTGCAGCTGAAAAAAAGCAGGAGGATATGAAATTGAAAAGCTAATTTCTAAAGTCATCTAATTACTCGCTTAAATTGCTGAAGCAGGCGGTGCTGAGAAATATAGAATTACATGTGAAAATTAGAAAGGTTTTTTAGACAGCTTTTTAAAAAAGCTGTCTAAAAAACAAAAATCTCTGATCCTGGTATGCTGAGATACTTGGTTAGAGCTCGCGCGCCTATGGACTAAATGCTATTGAAAAAATTGATGGTGGTGAAGCTTCACTGAATCAGTTGATTTTCTGCTTCGGGCAGCAGGTTTGCTTTTTCAGGATTATAGAAGGCAGGAGAAGACTGTAAACTTGTACAGGCAAAAAGACATTTAATGATCGATAACAATTTTCTAATAAATTAACTATTTCTCAGGAGAACAAATATTATCATTACTCTAATTATTGATGTGTTTGCGGTGAAAAATGATAATATGTTCTTGTAAATTGTAACTAATAATTATAAAGCCAAGAAAAGTCCGAGTATTGCTCCTATAGTCTGAATCGAATACCAAAGGAGTTATGGATTTGTAGAAGTTATTTGCTGCCCAACATACAATCACTCTCTCGCGCGAGGGTATTGCAAGTAAAGTGAGTCAAATCGTGCAAGGTGAAATATCATAACTTTATACCCGGTAGCATATACCAACCAAGAACTTTGTACACAACAAGATATTTTAATCATTTTTCGAATCCTTCGAACTCAAGTTACGATGCATAATAATAAATTATTTAGATACGCTTCATCGGTTTATAGCTTCTCCCTTTCTCATATTTTGCATGTGTACAAAATAACGATACCTGCGATAAATATATGAAAATAGGGAAGAAATATTCTATAAATTTAATCAAATTTAAATAATTTAAAAAATTGTAAGCCTCTGATGAAATAAGCTTATTAGGACCAATTAAATAATATTATTTTAGATTAGGTTTCAAATTAGAATACATACTGAAAAAAAACTGTTTAGTGAAGAAAACAAACTTTTTTGTTGTCATTGTCAAATCATTTTTTTTTGCATAATAATGAAAAGGGAATGATTACTTATAACGGAAGGTGTTCTCGGCCCTGAAGAGTACATCCTGAAATCATCATCTTCCTCATTTCGGCGCATTTCTAGAAGACAACGAGTCGCCAAATGCCTAAAGACGTTCATCACTCCAACATCTTCTTTGACGGAAGTCCTCAAAAGTTTGCAGCCTAAAGCTCGACTAAGTCTTTCTGCCTCATCTCTAAAAAAAGAGAATCTTCATAATAGAAAATAAATAACAGAAAAAAGAGAGAGGAAAATGAACTGAATAATTGATGTACCCATAATAAATCCACACAAACAAGATATAAAGGAAAAACATCCTGAAATATGACAATCATCAAATTACCGTTTATAGCGTTAAAAAGTAATCAATAAATATAAGTGACATTTCGTTGAGTCATCTCTCACTTTTACTAGATTTAATCAATTTTTATACTTATTTATGACTATATATTTTATTCATACGCAAAAAATATACATGATTTTTTTTCTACCCCTATCATTTCTCTTTTATATATATATATATA